>JASDQU010437508.1:0-25100 GCA_032191745.1 Picea mariana | reverse complement strand
TTCTTGGTGGTATTATGATATTCTTGGTAGTATTCTTGGTAAGTGCAACTGCAACTGCTGTAGTTGAGTCTTGTTCTTGTTCTGTGGTTTTGGGACTTTTTGTCTGTTGTGCTATCTTTGGAGAAAGGTGCGCTCTTTTGATCATTTGTTGGTTCTAGTGTTTCTTACATAATCATTCTCTCTAGAAAACGTTATGGTTCTCGGGGGTGGTTTCGTGCCTACGGTTGGTTAACAATATTGTGATATTGTCTATGGTAAAACGAGCACATCAATATTTTAACAAAAACAACCTTTCTCAATGCACTTGAAATCTTGAGCTTTGGTTTTTGCAAATCGATGGAAGAGTTTGATATAGTAGAGAAAGTTTTTCCTATATCTAAATGAAATTTGTTTGTTGTTTTTGGTCAATCTTTCTAAGAGCACTACAATTATGAAGGTGAGGTTGTAGAACCCCAATGGTATGTCCATGATGTCAATTTCCCCCCTAGGCATGCTTGTGGAAATACCAATAGGATTATTCAAAATACCTTGTGATTAGTCTTCCCATTGTATTGTAACAACTTCAAAAAGAATAATATTAAGCACCTAATTGGAAAACACCTTGAAACAAAGAGTGTTATTTAGGTAGATAATTGTTGGACATGTGTTGTACTCTTTGTAGGTAGACTTAGTCTCATCCTAGAGAAAAGGTGGTTTGGGGGGATGATCACCCCCTATTTGTGAGGGCATGGGGGGCCAATGGTCCCCCCAGTAAGGGTTTAGGAGTAGAGCCCCCACAACAAAATTTTGGGTATGTTTCGGATATTTGTGCTTTTTTGGCCAATGGTATTTTGGTCCATTGTAAATTAATTTTGGTAAGGAATTAGGGTTGTAATCTAATCTAGGTTAATATATTAAGGTTTTGGATGCTATACATAAATATTCTATGGTAAATGGTGAACTTAATATATTGGGATTGAGAAACAAGAAACTCTCAATTAGGTTAGTTTTCTCAATTAAGGGTTTCTAGGGTAAATATTTTGTGTATTGTGCATGTGCACTATTTTTATTCCATTCATTTAATAATATGTTAGTATTTGTTTTCTTTGACATATTTATCCAACTCTTCAATAATGGGTCATAGATATTGACACATATCCAAGTTGTGGTTAAAAAGTGGTATGGTATAGAGGGAGCCTTAATAAAAAAAATCCTAATCTCTAAAGAATTAGAACATTGCATCATAATGGAGCATAAGAGGACAACAACTATTTACAAAGGTCAACATTCAACTATTATTAGTGCAACATCTCATGATGAAGAGGATGAAGACAAAAATATTTGGAGGTTCCAAGTGCTTGTTTTGGTTAAAATTGAGAAATTATGATGAACCTCCATAATTCTATATCCAACATCTTCACAATTCAAGAAAAACAAAAATATAGAAAGGGCTCACCCTTCCTATTATTTTTATCGACCAAGTAAAATTCCAAGGCTAGAGAGAGGATCATATTATCAAGATCAAAGAGGTCATAAGAAATAATAGAAGAGGATGCAAATCAAGCAACATATGTACTTAATTTTAGAGATATGTTGCATGATTTGTCTCCTACTTCTTCGTGCCCACCTCTTCCTTTGATCTCAATATTTTAATTGCTCATCTCTTTTTTCATGGTGCTCTACTTGGTCATCAAACTTAATAGAGAGGGTTCACCCTTTCAATATTTTTATTTTCTCGATCGTTTACATTTTTAAGATTGACCTTAAACCAAGAAATCGACACATAGGGATCACAATCATAAATTATTGAATGATTACATTTAAGATATCACAAAGCACATATGAATGTTGGTCATGTCATTAAACCTAACCAATGTGCTCCTCCAACATCACTAGCTCTAAGGCCTCACTATAGATATTTGAACTTTGGTCCACCTTAAGACATGCACTTGAGATGTATGAAAATTGTTCCAATTGAGCCACATTAAAAATACATCTCATTATCATGAGGCAACTTATTGCAAGAACACAATGAGCTTCTCCATTAATTCCTATACCATTTTTCATTCCTACTAAAATTGTATGTCAATAAAAAGCAATCTTGAGATGAAATTTCTAAAACCCAACTAGAAGAGGAGATAAAGAATGCACTGTTAAGCAAAAATTCGTAAAAAACTTCTATTACCATTATCAAGTTCTTGTAAATTAAGTAAATTTTTAAGAAGATGAAGTTTGTATTTTACTCACTTCTTTTTATTTATAATTATTTTTGTGTTTTTTTCCATATAATTTTAATTTGTTTTGTTATGTTTAAATTAATATTATTTATGTTCATGTTACACGTATAAACATAATAAATATTATCGACAATTATTAATAAAAAATAAAAACTAAATGATATGTTTAATTTTTCTCAAATTTCTTATATATAAATGACCCCTACACCTACTATATATATATATATATGGAAGGTGTGGGGTCATTTATGACCTCGAAGAAAATAATATTACATAATATGCTTGGGGTTGGGGTCTACAACAAATAACCATGCTGAGATCACGACAATGTATATGGGTATGACACTAATAATTGTTGATCAAGTACTAAAATTCATTGTAATAGTTGAATATGAGTTGATTATAAAAGGGTTATGATAGATGAGTAAAAAAATGCAACTCAATCTCCAAAGAATTTTCCAAAGAATTCAAAATGAGAAGAAAAAAATCAAATATGTGGAGTACTACCACATCTATCTCAAAATGAAACAGTAGATAACCTAGCTAAATCTGCAAGGCAATTGGAGCAGGGGATAATTCGTATCAACAAGGACTCAACCTTAATCCACCTCCAAAATGAAACAGTAGATAGCCTAGCTAAATCTGCAAGGCAATTGGAATAGGGGATAATTCGTATCAACAAGGACTCAACCTTAATCCACCTCCAAAATAAAACAGTAGATAGCCTAGCTAAATCTGCAAGGCAATTGGAACAGAGAATAATTTGTATCAAGAAGTACTCAACCTTAATCCACCACCTCCATTAGATATATGAACCAACAAATCAAATTACTTCAAATCTCTACCAGCAAAGGTCGAACAATGAAATAATCACCAATTTTTTTTGAAAAGGAGGGGATGTGACCCCACTCCCTTATTCGGCCTTAGTTTAATGACGATCTTAGAGCGAATTTAACATGTGGTAATAAACTCGTTCCCTTTTCACGCGATGTGCATTAAAGAAAGCCTTGTCGACATGAAGACAACATATGTGATTTCTCTTATGTCCCTCACTAAACCTCGTAGATCCATCCCCTTTGGATCCTTCGTGTGTATATATATATATATATATATATATATATATATATATATATATAAACGCTAATGAACATTAATATTAAAATACAGACTTATTTGGCATTGGAATGAATGTTCTTTTAAACATAGGTGACATACCCACCATTTGGATAGAATACCAAGACTTGGTCATACATGTGACAAATTATTTTTTAAGAACATTGAATGTGACCACCCAACTCTCCACATAATAATTGGGTTTTGAACTCTCTTTCCGATGTAAAGACTAAGATGTTTGATAACTTAAGATTCAAAATGCATGAAAATGAATTGTACTTCACTCTCACCAATGTGTATGTATGGTTGATAGGACATAACATGCAAGGAATCTAAACAACCTAACACATGGTTATATTTTTTTTAATTGTTGGTGATATTTTGAGATTTGGTTTTGACACATGGTTATATTTTTTTAATTTGTTGGGTGATATTTTGAGATTTGGTTTTGAAACTAGGGTGATACTGTAATGATATGATTTTATAACTATAATTATGTTTATATTAATTATTATATTTGTATTTATGATTATAATTATAATTATAATTATATTTTGTTTTTTTACTTATTATTTATTATGTTAAAAAATATTTTTTATAGTTTATTATGAAGGATATGTGTAATTTTTTTTATGTTTAATATGAAATTAATATGTAGTATTAAAAAAGTTTATCTTGAAATATATATATATATATATATATATATATATATATATATATATATATATATATAGTGTAGATCTATTATAACTTTGGATTGACCATTCGACGATATGTGTAAACTTTTTTTAGAGTGCAAAACATGAGGAAATGTTTACATCTCAAGGGATTTGATCCCTCTCGATCTATGATAAATCTAGAGTTAAGATGGATCTTGGTTCAAACATTTTAACTGTGTGTTGGTCATATGGGGGAGAAGAGTAATTCATTCCATGCTTAATAGGGAGTTGACAATTGGTACACACACATAAAGAACCAATGTAGATCCATCTTAACTTTTGATCTATCATACATTGAGAGCCATGAAGTCTCTTGAAATAGAAACCTTTTCTTAAGTTTTTCACTCTAAAAAAGTTTTTCATCTTAATTTTTTTTATCTCTCTTAACATGTAATAAATCTAAAATTAAAATAAATCTATACTAAATTAATTTTAAATATTAAATTATTATATAATATATTAACTAACTAAATTGATAAAAAAAAACAAAAAAAACCATAAAATAAGTATAAAATCACTAATGTTAAGATTCACATTTTGTGAAATGTACATTGTATTACATTTAGGCTCAAGTGTTATTATTTCAATAATGTTCAAGTCAAATATATTTTTACTCACATTCATATAATTAATTTTGATGGTGTTTTTAAAGGTAACTTGGCCCAACTAGGTGGAGGAATTATTTATTTTTAAATCTAAAATGTTTGTAAAATTATGATTATGAGAAAATATTATTCAGATGATATGTTAAGTAAATTTTCATTAATTGAAGGAGATTTCAGGTCTAATGTTACTTAAATGTTAAGTAATTGAAGGAGATTTCAACATTATAATTGAGGAATTGTAAAATATTATCTTAGAATTTAATTAAGAGTTTTTTTTTTAAGTTTTAATTTAAAGTGGTCATCTGGATTTTGAGTTTTTTTTAGACATTTAATTACAACATATTTTTAAAAAGGTAAAGGTAGATGATGATTTGGAACGATTAAGTTAATTGGATCTAGTTCAAGTAGTTGTAGGATGGAGTGTTATCCTTCCCACCTAAGTTCTATTCCTATAAATGATACATTGAGTTCATAATGAGTATATTGTTATAACAACGTTGAGCCACATTCTTGACCTTTTCTTCTTTTCTAAAAATTTTAAAATTTACAATGAATATTATCCTCAAAACGAAGAAACATTTAAAATTTTCCTAAAAACATGTTATTTTAAAAAAAAACAATTTACACTATCAAATTAAAATTCAACCAATAAAAAAATAAACCCACTTTAAATCTTAATAATACATTATTAATAATGTAATAACAATTTATCTTTACAAATATACCACTTTCAACTCTTTCATAGTTATCATCCATGGAGGGAATATTTTACAAAGGAACACTCGCGCACTCTTTAGATCATATACTTCATATTGATTATAAAGTTAAAAAATCACAATATGGGGGAGATGGTTCATAAGAAGCCATTGGTTAATTATATTAAAACCTCTATAATATATGTTGATATAATATATGAATAATATACGTTGATCTTATTTTATTATAATGAGTGTTATTTTATTATAATGAGTGGGAAAGAGTAAAACAATTAAAGTTTTTAATTTTTATAGTTTAATTGTGTTTATAAATATTTGCTGTAATTATAATTGGAAATTATATAATCCAATTATATAAGATTATATGTTACACTTACTTTCTAGAAAATGTTGATATCTTTATTGACTTAGGAAAATTTAGAAGTAATTTTTTGGATAGTTACTTGTAGTAATATTGTATTTTTATAAACAAATTATTTTTAATGTTATAGTGGGTGAAATCATGAAGATGGGTTACACTTTTGTTTGTTTTATGAGAAAAAAACTATTTTCACAAGTTCTTCAACTTTCGGCATACAAAGTATTTTTTTTATTTAGAATTTCACTTTACAGTAAAAACAAAACTTTTGAAAAATTGTGTTAGCTTTCTAATGACTATTTTTCAATTTTTTTTTATCACAATTTGATATGTCAATTTGACAATTGTTTAACAATATGCTCTTTAAACACGAAAGGAATGATAACGAGTTACTTATTTCTACAACAATGTATCTATTATTAAACTTATGTTTTTAAGAAACAAAATATACTTCTACAATCTACAGAGACTCTATTTTATTATGACTATAATTTTGAATCTAACGGATGAATATTATAATTTCTATAATTTTTTTAAGTTGACCAAGCTGAAAACGTTGTAGATTTTAAACACATGTTTTTCTACACTTTGTATCTATCTTAATTTTTACTTAAAACTAAAATCTAAATATACCCTTTTGAAAAGAACAGTTTAAGGATTATGAATATATTTTTTTCCAAAATTTTCACTGTATATTTTTAGAGATACTGATATTTCATTTCACCGAATCATAATGTCTGTTGAAAATATTATGTAGTGATTTTTTAAAAAAATTAAATAAAATTAGATAAAAATAAAGAAAATGAAAACAAATTATAGGAATTGAAAGTAGATTCAATTTTGGAAATGCTGGTGTCATTTTCGAAACCAAATTCTCAGTATTTGCAGGATTCCGCAACCTCTAAAGTTCAGGTAAGCTTGGGGCAATTCTCTGGTTTTTGTTTTTAGTCCCAATTTCATGTTTTCGGTCGAAATAATCTTTCGGCCAAAAAAATATTATTTTGGCCGAAAGACTATAATCTAACGGAAACCGTCAAAGCTGAACGATTTCCAAGGTTTTCGACCGAAAAAACCTTCTTTCGGCCGAAAGGTTGTTGAGTGAATTTCGTCGGTCGGAAAAAATGAAAAGACACGTCATATTGTTTCATTTCCCACTAAATTGTATAAATAGGCTTTCGGTTGAACACATTTAACACAATTCATCGGATGGACAGACAGATATAAGCTCGGGTATAGGGATTTCAAAGCATTTTTATTACTTATTGCAGCTATATTCTTTTCTTTCTTTATTTCTTCCCTCTATTCCATAGGCTTAATCGGAGGATCGATATCGATACATGGTGGTTTTCTAGAGCACTTAAACAAAGTTTCGAATCATCTTTTTGGGTTTTGTTGAATAAGGTAATTGATGTTTGTTCAAGTTTTTATTGGAATAACAATTTATATGTTGAGCATTTTTTCAAGGTGAAGTCTTTGTTGAACATATATTTTACAGATAACTATAAAAGTCATGGGAAAAAAAAGTTTGTGCAAGAGAAAATATGATTGCACTTGAGGTGATACTCGCCAAATCAAACAAAGGAAAGAGCTTTATCGAAGAAAGAAACAAGAACGTGCAAATATTGAAGAAAGAAACGATGATAATGTCAATAAAGATTTTCAACAACAAGAAGTTGAACCAGGTATGTATGCACATATATGATGATCAATCACATGACACACATTGGGATTGTATTTAGAAAGTACAGAATTCAAAGTATAGAATTCAAATTTAAAATATTGTAAATTTAATATAATTGATTGTAATTACAATTTGATGTTTTTCAAAAAACATAAATAGATTTGTCTCATAATGTCGAAGAAGACGTTGAAACCGAAATTGAAGCAGAAGACGTTGAAACTAAAATTGAAGTAAAAGATGAATCATCTATAGGTATGTACATAAATTTAGATAATACAAGATGAACACTCAACTATATATGATTTAGTGAATTTTTGTTCGGGTTATGTTTTTTAATATAAACTTTAAATTGAAATATGCAAGAGAATCTATCAACATTTATGATGAAATATTAGACAATATTGATACTGACAAATTTGGGAAGAAAAAAGCTAAGCATTATATAAGATATCGAACTAAGAATGTGTATAATACTTTTTTCAAAGATGAATCAGTAACAGTACAAGCTCGACTTTTACTTTGTCTAATGAAGTCAAGAAAGTTAAAAGAAGCTACATCATTAGTGGGTATTCAAAAGTCGATAAATGATACAAAGGTGACACAAAATGTCTTTAACAATATAACTAGTGTATTAAAATCTTTTGGAAAATCCTGAAAAGAAGATGTCTATGTTGCACGTAGAGCGATACAAACAACAGTTGTTTCATCTAGCAATATAAAAGATCGTTTTACATGACACATGGAAAAAACGATGGGAACGTCAAGAAAAGCATTGCACAAACATACAAAATTTTGTTTCCAAATATATGTAAATGATGAATTGGCTTGTTGGACAGTGATTTCTAGACAACCCTACAAAGATAGACTTGTAGAAAATGTTAAAGAATTGGCTCGTAATTGTTGGTTGGAAGAATCTCGTGTTTCACCACATACAAGGGATGTGTTGCGATGAATGATGCAAGAGCATCTCTCCATGCATCCAGCCATCCAGTGAGCCACGTCAGCGCGCATGCATTCAAATGCTGAAGGGAGGCGCAACCTCATTTAATATTTGTATTGAATGTAATTAAATGTCTTAGGCTAGTCAGCCAGGGAAGCCGTGCCTTTGAGCAGGCATTTGATAGGATCGGCTTTAATGCCAGGATTGGCTGAGATCTAGATCCAGGCACTGGACTAGACAACCATTGATTGTAATTTGTTACAGTAGGTGAACCTGGAGGGAAGCGCTAAGAGCCCCTCAGGTAAAAGAGATCTTGATATCTCATTTAGAGTAAGTAGAGCTAGAGATAGAATGGTTGGATGAGAGAGCCAAAAGAGCTCGAGGGACACTATTGTAATATACAGGCATTTGCCATTGTTAATATAACAGAGCAGTTCTTCCTGCATTATTCTATCTTATATGCATGTTTGTGTGTGTGTTCCATATATATGTTGTGAATGTATGTTATGTGGATGCATTCTGCAGGGGTTTGTGTGATTTCAAGCTTGGGAGATCTTTGAGGCTTCATACCAGGAGGGTGTGACAGAACGTTGAGGGTTCTGAGAGCTGTGCATTGAGGAGGAACTTCTGAACTCTGAGGAGTCAAACAAAGACGTGCTGAGGCACAGGACTGGAATCATCAACTCAGGAGAAGAATACCTGTGAGGTTGCTGAACACCTCAAGAGGTAGGGCTGTGTAGTTGAAACACAGTTGCAGACAGAGTCACTGAGGATTCTGTAGAAGCTCTGCCAAGTGGGCATTGAGCGTAAGCACGAGGTGCAGGAGGAAGGAACTCTGTTGAGAGTTTGGAGAAGACCAGAATCACTGAGGATTCTGAGAAGCTCTTCCAGGTGGGCATTGAGTAGGTGTAAAGGGTGAACAGCAGAAACCCAGAACTACTGAATGTTCTGTGAAGAAGAGACTCCGCCAGGGGGCGTTGAGAAAGGGCGCAGACAGGCACGAGGTGAAAGGAACTCTTTGAGTTCTGAAACTGAAGGAAGAGTCCACTGAGGGATCTTCACAGGGTTGCTGAACACCCCATGAGACTCAGCGAAAGGTCGCTTGAGCAGGATAGCCAGGAGGGCGTCAAATTCTCCATTTGAGAGAGAAGAAGGACAAAATTCCCCAAGGGTATGAGTGTTGGTGAAAGCTCAGAAGGGATAGCACCAGTGTGTGCGTGAGGAGACTCTGCGAGGAGAGCAGGAGTCGGGAGAATCCCTTGAGGATTCAAAAGGCAGAAGCTCAAGGAGGGGCAGTGTTTCATACACGCAGCAAGACTCCAGTCGAGGAGTTCGCAGAGGAAGAAGACCGGGGTCATGACCTTCGAAACTTGGGAACTCTTCCAAGCATAGACAAAAATAGTGTAAGCTCAAGGGAGAGGCATAGCAGCAGTCAGTTCGGCGGAAGGAAGAGATTTGGACCGTTGAAGAATTCACGTCCAGGAGGAGCACAGAAGAAGCGCACATGAGAGGAGGACCGACAGCCGTCAGATCTCATGAAGGAATCCTGTAATCCGTTAGATCTCGAGGAGATGCGCACGGGTTAAGCCTTAGCGTGCAGGAAAAGAGCCAGGGGCTCATCGTGGAATCGGGATTTCCAGAGGCATAGAACTCTCGCAGGAAGGAATCGTGATCCGCGATTTCCCGAGAGGATCAGAGCCGTTGATCTCGGTAGGGACATGTGTCGAGGAGTAGGGATCCATCGGGGTTCAACCCATCAGATATTCAGGGTTTCCCATGACAAGGAACTTGTGTAGGCTGACATCACGATTTAGCGATACCCAATAGAGTGATGAAGAGACGATGACATGGAGGAGAGAGATCACACGTGCATCGGGGTTCGGCATTTTGAGATTCTCGATGACGAGAAACTCACGACCGGAGAAGTCGCGAAATCCCGAAACACGACGGTCCTACAGCCACAACAGTTCAGTGGAGGACAAGTGTCAGGAGGTCAGCCCTTGTAGAGAGACGACGACAGGTGGCATTGGCATATTGTGAACTCGGAGGATCGCGAGTTGGAGCCGCAAAGAATTGCGCCAAAAGTCGCGAGGGCACGAGGTTGCGAAAGCGCGACAGGCGGATAGTATCGGCGTCTCGGCACATCGGGACTTGGAAGTTAGAGGAACGAGCGTTGGAGGTAGCGAGTAGCGAAGTCCCGATAAGGCGGGAGAAGGTCAGCGTTGACTGAACCATCGGGAGTCGGGGATCCGTGAGGACAAGGAATCATGACAGCGTGAGTACCGATTTCCTGACGGGATAATTCCCGACAAAAGCAAGGAAGGCGTAAAGTGGATATTTCATTGGATTTTGGGAATCGTGAGACCTAAGGGCAGGACTCGTAAGTAAGCGAGTTTCGATTTCCCGATAAGGCGAAGGGAGATCGTTGGAGAAGCATCTTGTGGGTGCAGAAAGGTCCTGATAAGGGATTTGAAGAGCGGTTCAGCTCTTCAGGTCGAGAAAAGAGAAGGTCCCGGTGATAGCAGACGTGCCGGGTGCGCGCCTGCGTCAAGTGATATCAAAGCTTATTTCCTTGTCTGTATATTTCAGGCAAGAGGAGAAAAGAGGAATAGGAAGAAGACAGAGCGCTGGAGTTCTCTGTAATGATTGATTGCAGGTAGGCAACCATCAAGAAGACAGTGAGCAGGACTGTGAGAGGATGATGAAGTTGAGCACTCAGGATTGCAGGAGTGACAGCAGCAGGTCTGTCAGGAAGGCAGACAGGAACAACAGCATGGCTACTGAAGGCCATGGGTCTGCTGAACGAAAGAAGCCAGAGCTGATCAGCGCAACAGAAATGGATAAAGAGCTCGCTGACATAAAGCGAGAAATGGAGGAGCTCGAAATGAAGATGCGGCAGGATAGGAAGCCAAGATGGGCATATGAGTGGCCCATGCAGAAGCCGAAGGCATGTTGGCCAATCAGGCAGCTGATGGTCAAAAGACAGCGTAGGCTGTTGGGAAAATGGTTGAGGTATGTTGAAAACCTCAAGGCCACCAAGGAGGAAGAAATGGTTTACATCTGTGAACCAGAGATTGGAGACNAGGTCTGTCAGGAAGGCAGACAGGAACAACAGCATGGCTACTGAAGGCCATGGGTCTGCTGAACGAAAGAAGCCAGAGCTGATGAGCGCAACAGAAATGGATAAAGAGCTCGCTGACATAAAGCGAGAAATGGAGGAGCTCGAAATGAAGATGCGGCAGGATAGGAAGCCAAGATGGGCATATGAGTGGCCCATGCAGAAGCTGAAGGCATGTTGGCCAATCAGGCAGCTGATGGTCAAAAGACAGCGTAGGCTGTTGGGAAAATGGTTGAGGTATGTTGAAAACCTCAAGGCCACCAAGGAGGAAGAAATGGTTTACATCTGTGAACCAGAGATTGGAGACATTCTCGGTGAGGAGAATGATCAGAGATCGTTGTGGGATCTCATAGGCTACCAGGAGGGCAGTGGAGGGTTTCCAAATTGCCATATGGGCAAGGGAATGGAGAATGAATTGGGATCGAACTCCTCTGATGATCTCAAATACTACCAGGAGGGAAGAGAAGAAGAAATTCTAGATTGCCAAGAGGGCAATGAGTTGAGATCAGCTGAGGATCTCACAGACTGTCATGAGGACAGCCAAGGAGTTTCAATTTTCCAGTTGGGAAATGATCAGAGATCGTTGAAGGATCTCAAAGAGTGCCAGGAGGGCAGCGGAAGCATGTCAAACTGCCAGGTGGGCAGAAATGCAAATTCGAGACTGTTGGAAAGTCTCATGGACTCGGAAGGGAGTTCAATTCAGCAAGGAGTGCTGATGAAGATGGGATCGGGTGATCTCATAGTCTGCCAAGGGAGCAGTAGGGACATCCCATATTGCCAGGTGGGCAGGGATGAGCAGATGAATTTGGATCAACCAGAGGAGCTGACAAAGCAGATGAGATTGTCTGATAGTCTCATAAATTCAGAGATGGAAAGGGATCAGCAGGTGCAGCTGACAGAAGAGGAGGAACATCAGGATGGTATATTGATGATTGGGGGAATTGGAATATTCCTACCATCTGCGCAAGAGGAGGCAGAAGATTCCGTTATAAATGGTGTAACAGCAGAAGAACAATCACAGCTGGAGATGACTGTCAAAAGGAGAATGGAGCAGGCGTTTGAGACTGCCCAAGCAGATGAAAGAAAAGAGAAGGAGTGTTTTGAGGAACAACTCGATGTTTTCCGCCAGGGAGTTGAAAGGAAATAAGTTGTAGCACTAAAGCTGACAACAGAAGCAGAGGGAGAAGAAGACAAAGAAGAAGATGAGCATTCGGTGGAATGTATCAATGAGTTCAGCCAGTGAGCTGAGAGCGTTGTAGCATTGAAGCTGACAGCAGAAGAAGAAACAAAAGCAGAAGAGGAAAGTGAGCATTCCAAGGAATGGCTCAACGCATTCAGCACTGAAGCTGAAGAGACTGCAACAGGGGAGTTTGCAGCAGAAGATGAGGATGAGGAGAATTCTGAGGAATGGCTCATTACTTTTAGCCAGGAAGCTGAAAGAGCTGTAGCATTGGAGTTGACAGCCGAAGGAGCAGAAAAGGATGATGAGCATTCTGAGGAATGGCTCGATATTTTCAGCCGAGAAGCTGAAAACATTGCAGCACGAGAGCTTTCAGCAGTAGATAAAGAAGACACGGACATCATATGTTTTGCTGATCTGTGGGATCAACTAGAAGCCCTAGAGGAAAGGATAAAAGTGCAAGGCGGGCACATCCAACAGGTGAAGTTGGAAATGGATGAAGATGGCATGGGAGATCATAGCGATCTGCCCAATGGCCAAAAATTTTTCCAGCTGAGGAGACTGCAACGACAGAGCTAGCCATTGGAGCAGTTGGACCAAGAGATAGAGGACATCAGAAGGTTGATGTTGAGATCAGCAGAAACTGCCAGCAAGGAGCAGCTGGGCAGAGAAAAGGTAGCAGCAGTAGCGCAGTGGAAGCAATAGCAGCAGCAGAAGGGAGCAGAGGGAAAGCTCCAAAGACTGATTTGGGATCCAGGAGGATTTCCAACAGCTCAGAGGGAAAGCTCATGAGTAGGAGCTCATGATTTTTGTAGATGTGGAGTATGATGCAGAAGCATCTCTCCATGTTGAAGGGAGGCGTAGCCTCATTTAATATTTGTATTGAATGTAATTAAATGTCTTAGGCTGGTGAGCCAGGGAAGCCGTGCCTTTGATCAGGCATTTGATAGGATCGGCTTTAATGCCAGGATTGGATGAGATATAGATCCAGGCGCTGGACTAGATAGCCATTGATTGTAATTTGTTAGAGTAGGTGAACCTGGAGGGAAGCGCTAAGAGCCCCTCAGGTAAAAGAGATCTTGATATCTCATTTAGAGTAAGTAGAGCTAGAGATAGAATGGTTGGATGAGAGAGCCAAAAGAGCTCAAGGGACACTATTGTAATATACAGGCATTTGCCATTGTTAATATAATAGAGCAGTTCTTCCTGCATTATTCTGTCTTATATGCATGTCTGTGTGTGTGTTCCATATATATGTTGTGAACGTATGTTATGTGGATGCATTCTGTAGGGGTTTGTGTGATTTCATGCTTGGGAGATCTTTGAGGCTTCATACCAGGAGGGTGTGACAGAACGCTGAGGGTTCTGAGAGCCGTGCACTGAGGAGGCACTTATGAACTCTGAGGAGTCAGACAAAGACGTGCTGAGGCACAGGACTGGAATCATCAACTCAGGAGAAGAATACCTGTGAGGTTGTTGAACACCTCAGGAGGTAGGACTGTGTAGCTGAAAAACAGTTGCAGACAGAGTCACTGAGGATTCTGTAGAAGCTCTTCCAAGTGGGCATTGAGTGTAAGCACGAGGTGCAGGAGGAAGGAACTCTACTGAGAGTTCAGAGAAGACCAGAATCACTGAGGATTCTGAGAAGCTCTGCCAGGTGGGCATTGAGCAAGTGTAAAGGGTGAACAGAAGAAACCCAGAACTACTGAATGTTCTATGGAGAAGAGACTCCGCCAGGGGGCATTGAGAAAGGGCGCAGACAGGCACGAGATGAAAGAACTCTTTGAGTTTTGAAACTGAAGGAAGAGTCCACTGAGGGATCTTCACAGGGTTGTTGAACACCCCATGAGACTCAATGAAAGGTCACTTGAGCAGGATAGCCAAGAGGGCGTCAAATTCTCCATTTGAGGGAGAAGAAGGACAAAATTCCCCAAGGGTCTGAGTGTTGGTGAAAGCTCAGAAGGGATAACACCAGTGTGTGCGTGAGGAGACTCTGCGAGGAGATCAGGAGTCGGGAGAATCCCTTGAGGATTCAAAAGGTAGAATCTCAAGGAGGGGCAGCGTTTCATACGCGCAGCAAGACTCCAGTCGAGGAGTTCGCAGAGGAAGAAGACCGGGGTCGTGACCTTCGAAACTTGGGAACTCTTCCAAGCATAGACAAAAATCATGTAAGCTCAAGGGAGAGGCACAACAACCGTCAGTTCGGCGGGAGGAAGAGATCTGGACCGTTGAAGAATTCACGTCCAGGAGGAGCACAGAAGAAGCGCACATGAGAGGAGGACCGACAGTCGTCGGATCTCATGAAGGAATCCCGTAAGCCGTTAGATCTTGAGGAGATGCACACGGGTTAAGCCTTAGCGTGCAAGAAAAGAGCTAGGGGCTCATTGGGATTCGTCTCATCGTGGAATCGAGATTTCCAGAGGCATAGAATTCTCGCATGAAGGAATCGCGATCTGCTATTTTTTGAGAGGATCAGAGCCGTTGATCTCGGCAGGGACACATGTCGAGGAGCAGGGAGCCATCGAGGTTCAACCCATCGGAGATTTGGGGTTTCCCATGACAAGGAACTTGTGCAGGTTGACATCGCGATTTAGCGATACCCGATAGAGCGATGAAGAGACGGTGACGTGGAGGAGAGAGATCACACGTGCATCAGGGTTCGGCATTTCGGGATTCTCGGTGACGAGAAACTCATGACTGGAGAAGTCGCGAAATCCCGAAACGCGATGGTCCTACAGCCATATCAGTTCAGTGGAGGACAGGTGTCAGGAGGTCATCCCTTGTAGAGAGACGATGACAGGTGGCATCGGCATATCGTGAACTCGGAGGATCGCGAGTTGGAGCCACAAAGAATTGTGCCAAAAGTCGCGAGGGCGCGAGGTTGCGAAAGTGCGACAGGCGTATAGTATCAACGTCTCGGCACATCGGGACTTGGAAGTTAGAGGAACGAGCATTGGAGGTCGCGAGTAGTGAAGTCCCGATAAGGCGGGAGAAGGTCAGCGTTGACTGAACCATTGGGAGTCGGGGATCCGTGAGGACAAGGAATCATGATAGCGTGAGTACCGATTTCCCGACGGGATAATTCCTGACAGAAGCAAGGAAGGCGTAAAGTGGATATTTCATCGGATTTCGAGAATCATGAGACCAGAGGGCAGGACTCGTAACTAAGTGAGTTCCAATTTCCCGATAAGGCAAAGGGAGATCGTCGGAGAAGCATCCTGTGGGTGCAGAAAGGTCCTGATAAGGGATTTGAAGAGCGGTTCAGCTCTTCGGGCCGAGAAAAGAGAAGGTCCTGGTGATAGCGGACGTGCCAGGTGCGCACCTGTGTCAATGAAGAATAGCACGAAATCAATATGAAGAACATCCAAAACATATATTTCCAATGAAACAAATAGAGTTCTTTAATAAGTTCAAAGACGAGCACATAGAAGTTAAAATTTCCATCAATACATTTGTGCAACAAAAACCATGGTTTGTTAGACCCATCACTATCTGTGACACGTGTTGTTGTCGTTATCATGTGGAGTTTGAGTTGTATTACAACACTTTTTTGGATTTTGGTAAAACTTTATGGCCAATTTCACCTCCTCCTTCCCAATTCCGTGTTTTTATATCTGAAATTCTATGTGAAAGAGAAGATGATTTATTTTACAAAAAAAAATGTGTTGGTGGAAAGAAATGTGATTGTTGTGGAAATCTAAGTTTGTTTCATTCAAAGTATCATATTGATATGAATGATCAATCATTTTCTAATATAAGAGTCAATTGGAAGAGATGTGAATAAATGAGCAACACGACTCCACATTCTTCAAATGTTATTTCCAAAAGGATTGATTTGAAGGTAGATAAAACCAGCGTGGTAGAATTTTTGAAGAAGTTTGAGGAAGAAATCTATAAATACACCAAGCATTCACATAGAGCTCGATGGGAATATCTACAATTCAAACAATCCCGTGAAGTGTTTCCACCAGGGACAATTTTGTCTGTAGTTGATTTTGCAGAGAATTACACATTCGCTGCACAAAAAGAAATACAGAGCGAATATTATCATTCTGATCAAGTCACGATATTTGTCCATGTTCTATATAGACATGCTCAACGGAGTCTTCTAAACATAGAAACCACCAATGACAATCAACATGTTATTAAAGAATATCACTTTTATATAAGTGATGATCGAGCACGCGACACACATTATGTACAACATTGTTTTGATAAATTTTATGATTCATTGAAAGAACACAAAATCATATTCGATCAACATTGGATATGGTCCGATGGGTGTGCGGGTCAGTTCAAATCTGTACGATCATTCTATTGGTTATGTCATCTTCATAAAAAATTAAACATTACACATTGTTGGAATATTTTTGAGGCTGGTCATGGAAAAGGAGAGCAAGATGGTGCAGGGGCATGTATAAAACGAGCACTTCGAAGGTATCAGCCAAACCCTCATGCCGATCGATTTGAATCTACTAAACAAGTTGTTGAATGGTGCAACATGGCGCTAAGCCATGAATATAATCCGTCAAGGGATGTCCGTAGGTGTGTCTATATATAAATGTTACATGTATGTACACAGGATATATAAATTTGAACATGTTCAAATTTATATTCAATATTCAATCATTTTCTTAAGAGATTTCAAGTTAACAAGTTATTGTCTTGTGCAGGTTTTTTTGGTATGTTGGAATCGAATATGTAAATAGATTAATCCCATATGACGCCAATACAATACCTGAGACAAGAAAAATACATTCAGTTAAAACAAAACATTTTCAAAATGGGT
Organism: Picea mariana; assembly: GCA_032191745.1. Lineage (NCBI taxonomy): Eukaryota > Viridiplantae > Streptophyta > Pinopsida > Pinales > Pinaceae > Picea > Picea mariana. The sequence goes on along the minus strand of JASDQU010437508.1, from coordinate 7,665 downwards.
TTGCATTTGATAGACGAAATGACTCTTGTTTTTGTTCAGTTTGCATAGAGGACACATAATCCATAGATATTTGTGACAATGAAAATGCAGGATATGTTAAAGCTTGGAGACATACTGAACTTAATGTAAAAGGGAAAATTCCACTTGCAAGCTCAGAGGAGATGGAATCAAATGAAAATATAGTGTTAGTTGATGGCGATAGAGTTTCTGATCTTGTTAGAGAAGGTAAAATTTTTATGTTTAAATTTTTTCAAATAACTTGTAGATGTACTTGTGTGATAATCTAACACGAATAACTTGTTGTCCAATATATCCAATTATTTGCAGGAGATGTTTTTGCCATGGTTGCACCTGTAGACAACACTGAAAACATGAAATATTATTTGATGCGATGCACGGAACAAAAGATGAGGCTATTGGAAGATTTTGATGATAACGGTTTTATATATGAAAGAGGATCCATTGTATTGAAAGGATATTTTTTTCAAGAAACCCATCAAAACGATACTCATGTTCACTTTCAATACTACCAGTCAAATGTCACAAGTTGTCAATATAGTCATTTGGTATGTGCAACGCACATAAAGTTAATAGAAGTTCAATAAAAAATAAAAAATAAAGTTAAAAAATAGAAAATGTCCAAAGTCGATCATGAACGAATAATTAAAGATGGAATACCATTACGTTGTTTTTAAACAAACTTGGCACGTGTGTACATTCTAGAATTTTTATTTTTCATTGAAAGTACATTCCAGATTTTGATGAATTGTTTTGACTATCTTCAAACATATTTCCAATTATGATATTTATAAAAAGGGTACTATGTATAAAAAACTCACTTGGGAACTGCACCCCAATTAGTACCTAAAAGTATATTGTTAATACTTACAACCTAATTAGTATAGGATTTAGGGAACTACTAATTTGTATGGAAGTGAAAGAACCATTTGGTAACTTATACCCCTATCGATACCCAAAAGTATGGCATTGGGGAATTTCACCCTAATTATGTTCTTGGAATTTAAACAAGAATTAATATTTAATAACAAGGGAATTTCACCCAAAATTATGTTCTTGGGATTTAAACAAGAATTAATATAATAACAAGGGAACCACTTGTGGTGCACCCTATTTGAATAAGAGTAAGAGAAGTACTTACAAATTATGACACCCCCATTAATACCCAAAAGTATGTTCTTGGGGAATTCCACTCTAATTAGGATATGAATGAGGGAATCACTTGGAAATTTATGCCCAAGTCTGTTATAACCTAAATTTGTATAAGAGTGAAAGAACCAAGAACCGCTTGGGGTGCACCCTAAATTTAATATAGGATAGAGGAGAACAATATCTTTTAGGAACATGCATTTTATATAATACAAGTTCTTTTTTCAAGTCAAGAAGTGAGGTATCCTTAGGCACAAGGGATGAAACTAATCCTAACTTAGGTATGCTCACTACTAGGCATATTTACGAGACATCTTTAAGTACCTGATTCGACTAATAGACCCATCATCATATATCCTTCTAAGCATGCCCCCTTCTAACATTTGGATGAGACTAATCTTTTTTAAAGAAAGCATAGTATTAGGGCACCTTTATGATATCAAATTATCATTCCATCTTGTTATTAGAAATGGATCACATGTTAAGACAAGTAAAATATATTTTAATGAAGTTCATTCGATGTCGTTTACTTGCTTTATAATGTTTGAACCCATTTCCATATATGTATTATGGATCCGTCCCCTTCAAACCCATAATTTCCAACCATACTCTTTGATTTTCCCCATGTTCATAAAGGGGAACACATGTTGAGAAAGTATATACTATTATATGTAGGGTGATTAAGTCATGTTAATTACAAAGGGGTCCCTCTCACATGAAATCGCAAGACTTCATGTCCACCTTTTCACATGTTCGATGGGTTCGATTTACTTCATGTCCACCTTTTCAAATGTTCGATGGGTTTGATTAATTTTTTATTGTAAAAGGTTGCTCTAGAAACTCTATATTTAAAGAGAAGTTTCTTCACTTCTTACGCATGGTTGGATTTGCGAGATTGTAGCAAATTCTAGTGATGGATCACCAAAATACCCACTTCTAACTTCTAAATGGAACTAACCCTTTCTCAAGTATGTGCATTACCATGGCATCTTTATGATACCCAATTACATTGATAGAACCATTAATGTAACCTCTTCTAATATATATGAAGGATTCAATATCAAATTTAACCTCTACATCTAATTAAAAAAATTTAATTTAAAGTATTTTTTTAATTGAATTGTTTTTTGATATAAACATTTTATGTTTCACAATTATTATATATAATTTAGTCACAATGTTAATTTATATTTAATTTAACAAAATTTTTAATATGGATGTAATGCTTTATAAATATTTTCAGTGGCACAATTATTTTATATGATAATAATTTATTTTTAAGGTCATGATATTTGTGTAGGAGATTTTGTTGTTTATAGGATAAGAGATTCTCCCTTAACCATTTGATTGTTATTATTTTATATGATAATAATTTATTTTTAAGGTCATGATATTTGTGTAGGAGATTCTCTTGTTTATATGATAAGAGATTCTCCCTTAACCATTTGATTGTTAAGGTGTTTGGAGATATATAACCTTCTTCTTTAGTTTTGACCATGACTTCAAAAGAGAAAACATGAATTTTATATTTACAATATTACTTTATAAAAAAAACATGAATTTTATATTTACCATATTAATTTATACAGAAATTTAATTTCATGTAGAGTAAAATAAAAGTGTATAGCCAAATTTAATTTCATGTAGTAAAACCAATTATTAATGTTGGAGAGGTATAACATCAAGTAGTAAAATAGTGGTATAGTGATATAAAGAATGAAAAATTGTTAAACACTATTTCCATTTATCCTTACTTTTTTCAATAGTATTTTTTTCTATTTTATTTTAATAATATTGCATTAGGTTCAAGGGTATATGAATCTTTAGTAGTAAGATAGTGGTATAATGATATAAAGAACGAAAATTTGTTAAACACTATTTCCATTGAACCTTACTTTTTTCAATAGTATTTTTTTGTATTTTATTTTAATAATATTGCATTAGGTTCAAGGGTATATGAACCTTTAGGTGAATATCTCTTATAGCTTTAGCATTTTTTTTAATGACTACATGATAAAATTACTTACTTTTTTCAATAGTATTTTTTTCTATTTTATTTTAATAATATTGCATTAGGTTCAAGGGTATATGAACCTTTAGGTGAATATCTCTTATAGCTTTAGCATTTTTTTAATGACTACATGATAAAATTAAAGAAGAGTTGATCATCTTTTCCATTTTAAGGTTTAATTTTATTGTCACATCATTTTGAGCATTTTATTTTATCATTAACTTTGCCACTTTTTGCCACTTTGTCACATCATTTTGAACATTTCATTACTAGTTAACTTTGCCACGTTTTGACAATAGAATCATTTTTTAACAGTACATAGTGAACATAAAATAAAACATTTAAATTAATACATAGCAGAAAAGTATTTAAAAGTTTGATGCTTAATTTAAAATGCATTGTAAAAAAGAGAATACACAAAACATTATTTCATTACTAGTTAACTTTACCACATTTTGACAATAGAATCATATTTTTGACAATACACAGTGAACATAAAATCAAACATTTAAATTAATACATAGCAGAAAAGTATTTAAGAGTTTGATACTTAATTTAAAATGCGTTGTAAAAAGGAGAATATACAAAACATTATTTGACAATAGAATTATGTATTTTTCATATTTTCGACAGTACATAGTAAACATAAAATGAAACATTTAAATTAATACATAGCAAAAAAATATTTAAAAGTTTGATGCTTAATTTAATGCATTGTAAAAAGTAAACATAAAATGAAACATTTAAATTAATACATGGTAAAAAACAATTTAAAAGTTTGATGCTTAATTTAATGCATTGTAAAAAGGAGAATATACAAAACATTAGTTCATAACAAGTTAACTTTGCCACTTTTTTTCCATAATTATGAGAAATCAAATATGAGACAAAAATTGTTATTTTGAATTCCAAAATTATGATATATATATATATATATATATATATATATATATATATATATATATATATATATAATCAAAGTTTGAATAGTAACACTGTAAAATACATAAGTTCCACATTCATTTTAGGATGATAACAAAAACTAAGACATATTTAACTCCAAAATTCTGGACTCTAAGCCATTGCTTTAAGATAGATCACTTCATACATGAAATTCAAACCTGCAAAAAAACAGATTTCAAAAATTAAAAATTTACAATTCAAACATGCGAAATAATACAGAATTCAAAAATTGTAATTAAAATAAAATTGGCATACATACCAAAAGAGTTAACTGTCATCCTCCAACATACTATTTCCCACAAAATATATTGTAAACATATTTTCCACCAAATATAATTTAGACATCTGTAAAAATAAAAAACATATTAAAAAAACAAATAACACATATTACCATATATACTGTAACTAAATATTAAATAAACAATAAGTAATAATAAAATAACAAACCACAGTTAAACATATTTAAGATCTAGTTACTCTCCAATTAAGAGTATATGATTTAAACAATTTGTAAATCTTATCTAAAATCTTAAAAAAAATTAAAAAGAAAAAGTATGTTCTTGGTAAAAAAAAAAATTGAATTAGAGTTTTATAATAATCTGAAGATAAATATAGAACTGTGTATGAAGAAAGTTCACAAATCTCCATATTAAGTCATTCTTCCAATGAAATACTTATCTCCTTGTGGATAAAGTCTCAAATCCTTCAGGTGAAATTCTCCTTGTGGATAAGGTCCCAAATCCTTCAGGTGAAATTGAGAAGGTCCCAAATCCTTTAGGTAAAATTCTCCTTGTGGATAAGGACCCAAATCCTTCAGGTGAAATTCGCATCCCAAGTGATGTTATTGTGTTCTTGGTAAAACAAATTGTGAGTTAGAGTTAGATAATGATATGAAAATAAATATAGAACTGTGTATGAAGAAAATTCACAAATCTCCATATTAAGTCATTCTTCCAAAGAAATACTTATCTCCTTGTGGATAAAGTCCAAAATCCTTCAGAAAATTCTCCTTGTGGATAAAGTCTCGAATCCTTCTGTAATTCTCATCCCAGGTGTTGTTATTTGATCATATTTACACAAGAATAAAATGCTAATCTCCTCAACAGTTAAATGCTTCTCTTCTTCTTCTGCAGTGGTCATATAATCAAATTCCACGTGCCCTTTCAAACTAAAGGACTCATAAATCTCCATATTAAGAAATTCTTCTAAAAAACTACGTATTATATAAAAACGTTCACAAATATCCATTTTAAAAACCATTCTTTTGAAAAATACTCATCTTCTCTTTCTTCGGTGGAATAGATGTTCTCATATAATCTTGCATGTACATGAAGAAAACACAAATCTGCACATGTATATTAAGTCATTCTTCATAAACCATTTAAATGGGATGTATTCATATTAAATATAATGAAATGCTCTTTTAAATTATGTGAGCTAGCTCACATATACAATATGTGAGCTTACTTGTAAATCTAATTGAATGTTGGTTTTTATGATTAGTAACCAATTTTGTTAAGAATTGACAATACCCTGGCAAGAAGGAAGGAATTCACTTCGGTGTATGTAGAAAACACAAATTTGTCCATACTACGCCATTCTTGGACAAGAAAGCAATGAATGCAATCGATGAAAATTTAGAAACTTTATCTTTCCTGATGTGGGCTAGAATCTGTTCTCAAATATTCAAACATATTCAAATTCAAAATTAGGTCTTCATCATGATCTAACCTTAAATAAGTTTGAATGTACATTTAAGACAATGACAAACTTATCTAGGGGTTCTATATATTTCAAAATAATTGATCAAAACGTTCAATAGGAAAGGCTAAACTAAAAATTTGAAAATACGAAAATTTGATAAAAGTCAAGAACATACATTTATGAATCATCCTGAATGGACACATCATTCCCTAATCTGGGTTCTTCCTCAATCCCAATCTCCCTTCTGAACACACTCTCAAGTACTCTCTTCTTCACATTAGCCTATATAACACATTTCAAATTTGAAAATTTAAAAAATTATATCTAAATGATTATAACACATTAAATTTAAATGATTTTAAGACATTAAATGATACCTATGAACTCCCACCCTCTTCAAACTCTCCCAATGAGAATTGAGACAAGTCAGCCCAAGTAGTAGGAGATGGAATAGAGAGTTGTGAACAACACAACTAAGAACTAAATCTAGGATTCAATGTGTTCACAATTATACAAAATTATAAATGTTGTTGATCTCTTATTCAAAAGAGTGGAGATTGAACAACTATTAGAAAAAACATACCGAATTCAATCCATCCAAATTCAAACTTGTCGAATCAAGTCCCCCACCAATTGGAGATTCGTTTAACATATCTCCAAACTGCAATTAATGGCAAGGAGATTTCGATTATTTCTAAAGAGACAAGGATATCTAAATCTAGAACTATAAGTATACTATCATAAAATGCGTCCAAATTTTCCTAAATAGAACACATACCAATCTGCGGTTTGGGTCATCATTCTGAATGACCCTTTTCCAACCATCCTGACAAAATTTTGCATACTCCAAAACTTCTTCTGTTGACATTGCATCTATGTCCGCATATGTTTTATCAACAAATGTGGCCCGGGAATTGGCTTCCACTCGCTGACGCTTCATGCCAACATCAACACCATAAGAACTAAATCTAGGATTCATTATGTTCACAAGTATACAAAATTATAAATGTTGTTGATCTCCTATTCAAAAGAGTGGAGATTGAACAACTATTAGAAAAAACATACCGAATTCAATCCATCCAAATTCAATCTTGTCGAATCAAGTCCTCCACCGATTGGAGATTCGTTTAACATATCTCCAAACTGCATTTAATGGCAAGAAGATTTCGATTATTTCTAAAGAGAAAAGGATATCTAAATCTAGAAATAGAAGTATACTATCATAAAATGCATCAAAATTTTTCTAAATAGAACACATACCAATCTGTGGTTCGGGTCATCATTCTAAATGACCCTCTTCCAACCATCCCGACAAAATTTTGCATACTCCAAAACTTCTTCTGTTGACATTGCATCTAAGTCTGCATATGTAACATCGCGCTCTGGCGCACTGAGTGAACTTATTCTTTGAGGACACTTGCTCGCAAGTGATCCGGATTATTATGCTATTAAAACTTTTGATTTTGATTGTGAGGCGTTATGGGTTGATGACATGTTGTTTTACTGCTTTGACATAGACAGGTGCTATTGACTTGGTTTTATTGAGTGTGCAGGATTACGGACCTAGAAGATGTTGAGGCATTGACAGAACCCCTTGGACTCTGGATCGAGTCGGGGAGTATACCATTGGGGTTTGATTATTTTACTGTGATATTAGTGCATCTGACTGGATGATACGATATGAATATGTTCTAACATGATTTGTTGATGATGCAGGCTGACGATAGCTTGCCGACCAGACTCATATATGGAGTAAAGGGGTCACGCACGACTACCAGAGATGTTGAAGGAGAGGTATGTAACATCCCGCTTTGGCGCAC
>JASDQU010437507.1:42285-52934 GCA_032191745.1 Picea mariana | reverse complement strand
CTTAAGTTACCAAGCATCCTTAGCCTACAACCCTAAGGAGTTTCTTGGAGTGATAACAAAATGGCGTCATTGTGGGGGAGACGAGATTGAAGCTCAGCTTCCTTGGGAGACGACAAGATCCAGCTTTGATGATAGACAAAGCCTGGACATCTTTTGGTTGTAATCATCTATCTAGCGACTCCATGAAGGACGAATTCAGTGGCGACTCCATTGTTCTGAAATTTGTTGGTGACTCCACTGGTATGATATGAACAAGATCTTAGCCAAGAGGTATGCATTCTGTGATTTTTCAAATATTGTTGGTTTCCCTAATCAAGTACCTACTAGAGATGAATGGGAGAACAGTCTTCCCAAATTTCGAGGAGAAGAGTGGGAAGTGTCAGCTGAACATTTGCTGGACTTTCATGATTACATGCATCGACTGCAGGTAGTGCATGAGGATGTTCAGATTCAGTTATTCTGTTTTTCATTAGAAGGGATTGTTCGTGATTGGTACCTATCTTTGCCTATTGCTAGTATCAGCTCTTTGGCTGATTTTCATGTTGCCTTCAATTATTGACTAAAGAATTAGATACTCATGAAGAATATGTTGTTGTAGAGGATATTCTTCATTATGATCAAGAAATCAGTGATTCACACCATGATAACTTTAGTGATGCTTTTGACATCGTATTAAATGAATCTACTGTTTTAGGTTGTCATGAAGATCATATCGTTTCTTCTGAAAAAATTGGAAATGATGAGAAAATTAACAAGACAACAAGTGACAGTTTTAGATCTGTAGAGGTTGATGAGGACAGCCTACGAATTCCAGATTTGCAGGGATTGTCTAATCTTCAGCTAGAACACAAGAATCGTGATCAAGAATGTGTTGATGCTATAATTGATACTAGTCATGAGTCTCTTGATCCCAATAATAGAAAAGACCTAAATCCCAGATTTGGATCTGCATTAGATGATGAGAGTAGCCTTCATTTTTCAGATGTGCAGACGCAGGGGAATTGCAGCAAATATGGAGAAGAAGGTGAGGAGTTGAAAATTCCAAATCAGCAGTCCATCATACATGTTTCTCTGGAAAGGATTGAGCAGCCAGCATTCAACAGTGAGATCAGTAAAGGCAGTGTTCAACATCATTTCAATTTTCAGTTGGATCAGCAGTTCAAAAAGGTATTTCTTTGTGAATTCGATGACCCTATTGCTGACTATTTGGATTCTATGACCAGCATAAACCCAAGGATATTTTTGTCAGAAGAAGATTGTTTTTATCATCTATTTAAACCTCTTTTCTGCATGATATGGCTTCCATTGTTGTTCAAGTCAAGATCAAGCATGATATCAACAAATCAGTTTCTTACTTGGCTGCATTGGAAATTCAGTTTTACTTGATCAATCTGCCTCTACGGGTTAGAGTAGGAATAGATAGAAAATAAGCTCGTCATCGAGCATGAGATCCTTTTCAGTCTAGTAGTTTGCAGCAGGAACTTGTGTTCAGCATTTTATTGTAGTTTGAATAAGTTGTAGGGATGCATGAGAAGAATTTGGCAAATGCGGTGAAGTTGCCCCCTCAAACTGAAAGGAAGTTTCTTTATCCAAAGGTTACAACTCCAGTATATGGCTTTGTCCCTTCAGATCGCCCTTTTTCCTGTCCTAATGAGGGCTATGACAAATACTACATACATGAGTATAAATTAAATCTTCATCTCAGAAGAGAACATGCAGGTTATGCTTTTAAAGAAAATGGAGAAGCATGAAGGAGGAATTGCTGAAAACATGGTGTCAGTTTCTCATATTGAGGATCTCCCAGATGTCTTGCTCTTCAATGGCATATTACCTCATCTAGATGGCATTGATTTGGCGAGGTTAGCTTGCTGCAACACCAAACTCAACAAAACAACTGTTGCAGACCAGTTATGGTACCCGCTCTTCATCAGCAATTACCCTTCACAAAGAGAGCCCCCTCCATATCCATGGTAGATGTGGCACCAGGCCTTTTGTTCCAAGCAGAACAAAAGATGCATTAAATGCAAGGAACATACTCCTTATGTTTTTACCCTATTGCCATTTCGTGTCAGCCTTTGTGAGAGGTGAATATATGACACCCAAATATGCACCTGTTACTGAATTAGAGGTAAGAGCTCGCTATCTTCTGGATGATGAAGACATACACAGTTTACCATTTAAGAAGGTGAAAATCAAGAAATTATGTGTATACTTTTTAAGCATTCAAAAGTATAAAGTGCTCATGGCACCAGTTCCAATTGCTCGCCTGATAAATGCATTTCAACACCTTCTAGCACTAAGAATCTCTGAGTACATCAGCCTGAGCCAGGAAACCGTTGTTTTGCACTGGGCTTGTGTCAAAATCACTGCTGCATCAACTGTTCAAGATATGCCCCTCCTTGAGTTGTTGCTTGAGAAGCTAAAGGCCTATAAAGGAGTTGCTTATGCAGCCGTTGTTGCCCATGCAGATAGGAAGGGTCAGAGAAAACTGGCTACAATGCTTCTCGAATATGAACCACGTTCTTCTGAGTAGGTTCCACTCTTAGCAAGCATGGGAGAGGAAGAACGAGCCCAAAATGTCAAGCGAGCCTACGAATTATTGCTATCTGCCGAAAATCACGACTATTGGTGAAGATTTCTTGGTCATTTTTGCAGTTGGTTGAGAAATTGCTGCCCAAAAATCCGCTATGTGCTCGGGTTGTCAGTCATCATTAAGTTGAGTATGGCTTAGAATTTCATGGGAGATTATGTCATAACCAATTTAAGATTGTATGCGGATCTTATGGAGAATGATCATGAGTGCTTTGGTGTCATAATTAATTGGGAATATGGTTAAATGTTCATTATATCATGCACCGAGTCCGTGTATTGATTAAGCAGAGAAAACATCCGAAATTCTTTCATACAGGCATGCAACTGAAGTTCCAGTCTCATTTAAAGTGGCAACAGATGGTCAAAATTCCAATTTGAAGAGCAAACTTAGCATACATCTATGCGTTTCAAGTATTGAATGGTTTAAATTCTGCTTATGTGATTAAAGCCTGAACAATTATTGCCTCAAAATTCATTTATAGTATGGAAACATATTGTTGCAACAGCTTAGGGAAGCAGATGGTGAGATAGAATGCTTGAAATCTACTTTGACATTGCTCCAAAGGGATGCCAATATTATTAAGCAGCAGCTTATCGAAGAAGAGCAACAAAAAGGATATTTGATAGCCATTCTGAAGCAGCTAGAGGTCAATATTGATGTGCTTAAGCAAGAAAAGAAAACACAGGATGAGAATTTAGCTACATTGACAAAGAAGAATGAGCAACTCATGGAACAACAATGGAGAACAGTTAGAGACATTACAGAAAGAATTTGCTGAGCAGACATCTTCATTAGAGGAAGAGAGAAGTTCTTGTGTTGTTGCAATGCTTCATGCTGTAGAAAGTCTAGAAGAATCCATCCAACAAGTTTCTTCTGATTTCTGTTCTGAATCAAATTGTTCAACTGTTAATCTCCGCCTTTCTACCCTTGTCAATGCTACCATAGAAAAAATTAACAAGTTGAGGGGCCTGGAGATAAAACTTGAATTGTGTTGTCGTGAGAATACGAAGATGGACAAAGTGCAGAATCTGTCTTATCTTTTGATATCATGTCTGATGAATTAGATAAATTTGTTGAACAGTTGCAGAAATGAATTGAAGAAAGATCACGGTTTGAAACCATGGTGGGTGAGCTTGAGTCCGCTTTATTTACAAACAATAAATTTATTCAAGATCTTAATGCCAACTGTGGAAGAGGCTAAAGATGTTGCACCTGTTTTGCCAGAAGTTCAAGGGTCCAGATTATCATAGAGATGAATGTGTGAAAAGTAATTTTTCTGCTGGGTTTGTAGCCATATCAGGTATGTCAGGTCTGTACTCTGAATCTGGAAATGACATAAACCATGTTCTTGTTGAGGTGGGTCCAGATATTCATCTAGAACCTGGGGAGCAAGTGAGAACAGTTGTTAAGGAAGACACTTTTCATGATGCAGAAATCAAATTGGATGACAATTTTCATATTGATAAAGCCAACATAAATGTTGTCCCCTCCGAAATGGCCAGTTGTTTAGAAGATCCACTTCTATGCAAGTCACTCCTTGAAAAATCTAGTGAACCTCTTTCAGCAGAGGAAGATGAATTCGATTGCAGAAGTGCAGCATCCATACCATCCAAAGGATCCCAAGACTTTGACAGATTGGACGAGGAGTAGCTCAAGTCAATGTTTGCTTACATTGAACCATCCCACAAACAGCAAAATTTGTCAAACCAATCAGCTTCTAATCATACTCCTGTTGCACTATCAACTGCTTTGGGTAACAGATGTTCAGAGAGACAGACAATTTCTGAGAACCCTTCGATGCCATAGATAACAACAGTTGTGCATTTGGATTTCCTTTTGTATTCTCTGTAGTTGTGGTGTCGTTGCTTAAATTATTTCGATATCTCTAACTTTTTTTTCCTCACTTGATTAGCATATCAATCCTTGAATCAAGCATTGCAGGTCACCTGAGGTTCAAACATCAAGTGTCAACAACACTTTATCGAGCAGCTGCTAAAGAATCTAACACTCTATGCAGGATCATTGTTGCTCTGCATTATTTTCTTCTCAAAGATAAAACACAACTTTCACCAGTGCGTAAGGAAGAATTATAACCAGTTAGTTGATGAAAGGCAGAGCTTTCACCAGCTAATTAGCAAATCTTAAGGCGAAATAACTGGTGAAACCTAAGACTGGCCAGCGAAGAACATTGGCGAGCCTTGGAAGGCTACCTGCACATATCAGAGGATCTAGAAATACTTTGTATCTGAAGTTGCTGCTATATTGATACACGATCCGGAAAAGGTTTACAGAGACATGGTTGCAACTGGAAACACCCTCCATTGCTTGGTTTCCTCATCATGTTTCTGAAAGGCTGAAATATGCAATTGATGAAAATCCTCATGTCCCTCCTAATCATGGAAGATAGTCACGGTGGATGTGCCTGTTGACCTCATACTAAGAATTGGTAGCACTGTAAACAGAGGGAGGAGCTTCGTCTAGCAAAGCCCTGAGGTCTTTGTTCTCTTGCAGGCAATCGAGATTCACCCAGTTTCGATTTTTGGGTAAGTTTTTGTTTTCGGTGGTTTAGGCGAGCCTGTGTGTGCTCATTAACCACCAAAAAGGTTGAATGACTCCATGGACCAATACTAAAAGGCCCAAGGTATGCTAGGTTCTTGGAGACCTCACAGAGAGGTATCCATCCCAGTTGGATCCAGATGTTAGCGATCAAAAATGCACTGGAATTTTTGAAAGAACGATGCCTAATCTTGTAGAGAAATTTTTGATAGCTTCCCAAGATCCAAATGAAGTTCTAAAAGCACCATTGGAAATTTTAGGATTTGTAGATGTCGATCGACTATTTAAGCATGCAAAACGGACTCTCCATGACTGAGAAATTTTATTTTGAAAACATCTGCGCTTTCACCAGCGCAGAAGGCAGAATTATAACTAGTTAGTTGTTGAAAGCTCCGCCTTTCAACAGCTAAGGAGCAGATTTTCGAGTAAGTTAGCTGGTGAAAGCCTGTCACGGCCAGAATAGTCAAATTTTCGCCCAGATCAGGATTTTTTGGGTTTGAATGGTTTGAATTCTTTTTCAATAAGCTGGTTATGAATTATCAAATCAAAATCTGAAGGCCATTCTTGGAGATGAAAGTCAAAAGGGAATTTTTTGACTAGATTTGGTGATTTTCAAGGGCAAAATGATAGGAATTTTTGGCACACATCATCAAATTTGAATTCCACTTTCAAAGGAACAGATCAAAGAGCCTTGGAAGGCTAGGCTACACTTCATCAACTTTCAACCAATGTTTGAATACCAAAAGATAGAGGTTGACCTCATCTTGAGCATCTCTCCTTATCTTTTGTGAATCAGTTTTGACTTTCTATTTTTAGAATATCAGGTCCATTGTTTTAGGATCTGAAAATTGATTGTAATAGGCTATAAATGCCTCTTTTTGTTAAGAGACAAGGGTTCAATTTTGGATACTCTTTTGCTATTGTACTAAGACACTTATTTTTCAATACAGAAAGACAGTGTTCTTTTGTTGTTAATGACAGATTTCTTCATCTAGTCCATTGCTCTGTAATTTGATTCAACTTAGTTCAACTATTAAGAACTGTCATCTTCTTATTTAGCTCATATCTTGAATTGAATGACCTCTTGTTGGCTTGTATGATCCTACACACTGTTGTACTTGATTATCTAGATCAGTTTTCTCCATACCTTTTGATATTACTCTGTCTGGTCATTGATTCCTAAAAGCACAGTTTCATTCGATTACATTGTGAGTTGTCTTCCCATTAGCTATTATCAGTTATCCCATTGATCCACACTTTCATTATTCATGATTTCTTAATTTACCAAGCATTCTTAGCCTACAACCCTAAGGAGTTTCTTGGAGTGATAACACCAATAAAAGAAGATCAGAAACCTTTCAGACATAAACTTAGGATAATCAATCCCAAGTTACTTCCCCTGATAGAAAAAGAAATTAAAAAGATGTATGATGCTAAAATCATAGTTCCCTNTTAGCAGATGGGTTAGCTACGTCAACAACTACGTGCAAGACACCTTTTCATTCCACTCACCCTTACACGGTGGAGGTGAAGTGTAGACCAACTGTCCTAGACAACATCAAATATTAGCAGGTATTTGGTAACGATGACCAATTTGAAGATTTTCTACAATGTAAGAATGATTTCAAGTGTACAAACATAGACTTTGAAAATGAGGATGAAAATGTAAATAAATCTGATTTTGAAAATCGTAGTGTAAATAAGATAGATTTAGGAGAGTCAGGTGAAGATGAGATAGAATATGATGTTTTTCACTTAAAAAGTAATGTTTTACCTAGGGGTTTAGATCCTTTAGAAGACCTTTTTGATTTTAATGATGTAGCTAAAAAACCAAAAATAGAAGCCGGTGGTAAAGAGGTTGAAGACGTTAACATAGGGACAGAAGAGAAACCCAGGAGAGTAAAACTTTCTAAATCCTTACCTCCTGAGCAGAAACTCAAATACATTGAACTTTTCAAGGAATATGTGGACGTGTTTGCTTGGGGATATGAAGATTTAAAATCTTATGACACGAGCATTATACAACACAGGATCCCGATAAAGGAAGATCAAAAACCTTTCAGACAGAAACTTAGGAGAATCAATCCCAAGTTACTTCCCCTGATAGAAAAATAAATAAAAAATATGTATGATGCTAAAATCATAGTTCCCTTACGATTTTCCAAATGGGTTTCAAATCTGGTCCCAACCCGAAAGAAGTCTAGGGAAATCAGGCTTTGCATTGATTTCCGAAACCTGAACAAAGTTTCTCTAAACGACAACTACCCATTGCCAAAAATGGACCACATATTACAAAAGGTTGTTGGATCTAGCCGAATCTCCTTACTAGATGGTTTCTCAGGCTATAACCAGGTTCTCGTCCACCTAGATGACCAAGAGAAAACAACCTTCACAACACCTTGGGGCACCTTCATGTACGTGAAAATGACTTTTGGGTTGATCAATGCTGGGGCCACTTTCCAAAGAGTGATGGACATCTCTTTTGTGGAAGAACTTGACAAATTTATTGTCGTTTATCAGGACGNGTAACTATTTATTCCCAATCCGATGACGAGCACTTAAGACATCTTAGAAGATTATTTGAGAAATGCAGGAAATTTGGGATTTCTATGAATCCTAAGAAAATCCTTTTTGGATTAGAGGAAGGTAAACTGTTGGGTCACATAATCTCTAAGGAAGGAATTAAGATATATCCTAGCAGGATAGAAGCCATTCAGAAACTAGAACACCCAAGGAATATCAAAGAGTTATAGTCTTTCATTGGAAAAATAATTTTTCTGAGAAGATTCATACCTAACCTGGCCGAGATTCTCAGGAACATCACAAACATGTTAAAAAAGGATACAAAAATAAAATGGGACATTGAATCTAAGCAGTCTTTTGAACAATTTAAACATGCGCTCACACAGGCTCCAGTCTTGATCAATCCTGATTTTACCAAAGAGTTTTACCTTTTTTCTTTTGCTTCTGAACATACCATTGCAGCAGTATTACTACAGAAAAATAGTGAAGGGTACGAATAGCCCATAGCCTTTTTCAGTAAAGCATTAAGAGATTCTTCTTTGAATTATAAAATAATGGAGAAATAAGATTTTTCCTTGGTGAAAGCTATAAAGTATTTTAGAGTATATATTCTCCATTCCCACACCATTGCATATGTTTTGAACGCGGTAGTAAAAGACATTTTAACTCAGGACAATCCAGATGGCTGAAGAGGCAAATGGATTGCTATCATTCTGGAGTATGACATAGAGATTAAGCCTACTAAACTGATTAAAGGTCAAGGTCTAGCAAAGTTAATGGTTGAATCCAATTTCCAGGCTCTTGATATTAATTTCTTAGCTGCAGTAGATGAAGAGGGAGAGTAGGCAACTCCAAGCATGAAAGAGGTATTTCTGAACTCTCCATGGTACGCAGACCTGATATTTGTTTTTCATAACTTACAAGCTCCCCCCGGTCTGACCAAAACTAAAGCTAGGTTTTTGAAATTGAAAGCATTAAAATTTTTCATTCTAGAAAGAAATCTATATTGGAAGGATCCTGGAGGTATTTTGTTGAATTGTCTGTTAAAAGATGAAGCTGACAAAGTATTGCAGGATTTTCATGCAGGAGACTATGGTGGTCATCTGAGCTGGAATACCACAGCTAATAAAATTCTCAGGGATGGGTTCTATTGGCCTATGTTGTTCACCGATGTGCATCAGAAAGTGAATTTGTGTCATAAATGTCAGGTTTTCGAGGGTAAAAAGAAGATCCTTCCTTTTCCCCTGAAACCAATCTCTGTTGAAGCTCCTTTCCAACAATTGGGATTAGACTTTATCAGAGAAATACATCCTCCCTCTTCGGGCCAGCATAGGTGGATTCTTATTGCTATAGACTATTTCACAAAATGGATCAAAGTTGTACCAAGTAGGCAAGCTAATGATTCTGTCATTATTAAATTTCTTGAAAATAATATCTTGTCTTGTTTTGGGTGTCCTAGAAAGATTATAACTGATAATGCAGCTGCTTTCTGATCTAAGAATCTCATAGACTTTTGCAACCAGTATCATATTGGTTTGGGTCATTCCACAGCTTATTATCCGTAGGGAAATGGGCTGGCGGAGTCATCCAATAAGACCCCGGTGAACATTATTAAGAATACTTTGCAAGAAAAAAAAAAGGCATGGCATAAGAAGCTAGTTTTCGCACTATGGGCTGATAGACTAACCACCAAAAGGTCAATTGGTATGTCACCATATCAGTTGGTATATGGAACTGAAGCAGTTTTTCCCACTTCCTTAGGGGTTCCTGTCATGAAATTGCTGCAAGAGATGCAAGCTGAGACGAATGACTCCCAAAGAAGGATAAACCAGATGATCCACTTGCAACAATCTAGAGAAGAAGTATACAACAAAAATAAGGTTGTTTAATAAAGAATTAAGAAGATCTTTGACAAAAGAACTAAAGAAGATGGCTTTGAGCTAGGTGACTTGGTTCTGATATGGGATGTCCAAAATGAGGATAAGGGGAAGCATGAAAAATTCAACAGCCTATGGAAGGGACCTTACGTGATTCAATCATTCAGAGGAAATAATGCCTTCTTTCTCAACAACAATGATGGGACAAATTTGCCAGGAGGATCTATAAATGGAAAAATGCTAAAGCACTATTCACCTCCTCAGTAGGGACTTGCAGTCACACTTTCCATTGTACAAACCATTTTCTATTTGCTTACAAGTTTTTGAGTGAATTAACTTTGATCAGATGGTTGAAGCCTGTAGAGAAGGCCCTAAGCCACTGAATGTTGTCTTCCAGTTTTCAAAAATAAAACCAATCAAGCAACAAAGGCAAATATGGAGAAAGTTTTTCAGAACATCAGGAATCAGAATTCTTGGCACTTCACAAGGAGAGTACCATCCCCAGGTGGAGCCGCTGTTATAACCCTATAATTTATAGGATCAACTGGTGACTGAAATGTTATCTCTTTAGTGTTTTTTGTTTGTCAAATGATTTTCCATTCTACAAATAATTTGAGAAAAGGAAAAAGAAAAGAAAAGAAAAAGAAAAGAAAGAAAAAGAATAAAAGAGGGCATAAAAGAAATTTAATAGAGCCCTATGCAATAACAATGATTTGGTCCATGTCGTTCAATCATGGCCAAGTTCTTTTAAATTTATGTTGATAGGAGCAGTGAATAAGCTTGGCTAAACTATTTAATCTTAGCCAAGAGATTTAGTTTAGCTAGTGAATAAATTTGACCAAACTGCCTAATATTGGTCAAATAACCCTAGGATAGAGTAATTTCTTAGTCCAACAATTTAATCTGGGATAATTGTCATAGGTAATTAGGTTAGAGCATAGGGTAGTTTGCTTTATCTCAATAAAACAAGCATGATGATCAATGTTGAACCACATCTTTGAAGTTTAAAGGGTTTGATGTCTAACCCCTTGGTGATAAAAACATGGAAAAGCTTGGGAAAAACCATGATATGCACTTATCCTAAGTTTTTCAGAGCACAT
>JASDQU010437507.1:867-27866 GCA_032191745.1 Picea mariana | reverse complement strand
CAAGTACACAGAGATGGATGAAGTATACCGAAGATTGCTCAAAGTCAGTGTTCCCAGTCACCTTCGATGGGAAGAGCTTTGCAATCTGATCGAGTAGTCGATGAGGTGTCCAAGCTAAGTCAGCTATCCAATTAGACGAGGTCATGCAGAGGCCTCACCAACGGTTCACCCCAGAAATCAGCATGAAGTTTCAACACAACATCAAGTAGTTTCCTAAATTTTTGTATCTTGTTAAGTTAGTTTGCTAAATTTAGATTTGCCACGTCCTGATCTTTAATGACAGGGTTGTATGTAATTTTGAGTATAAATACTTCAAACTTTGAAGCACTAAGGGTTGATCTTTATGCCCTGTAAGCTACAAGACTGTAATCTTTATCAAGAGATCTTCCAGTAATACAAAGAGACGTTTTCACAGGATTCTCACGTGTTATTCATTGGTGATGTTTTCTTTTCTATGTTGAATGTTCTTCTTGCTTAGTTGTCATATTGTTTTCTAATATAATCTTTTAAAAGTAACGTACATTGTAGGATTTATCTTTGTATACCCTGTTTTAGACTTTAAAATATTTTAATGTTTATCTTCTGATATTACAGTGAAGAAATTCTTAAATGCTTCTTTACTTTAAGTGATATTCTCATATTTTCTGCTATTCATCATTTTACTGCTAAAATAATCCAACGAATGCATTATATTTCCCTGTGAAAAGAATCTTTGTTTCTGGTTTAGATTTCTATCTTTATAACACAAACCCCATAGCCCAATGGATGCGTAAAGCCCCTTCAGCCAACTCAACAAAAACAACAAACCTTTTCAATCTTATTTCATTTTATATAACTAGCCTAATATCTTAAAGATAGAACATAGCTAAATCATACAGAGAGATCCCTCTCTGAAACAGGTAGGGCTAGATTCCAGTTTCGAAGTGGTTGGATAAAGTTACCTCTCGTAGATTTCTTCTTTCCTGACAACCTCTGGGAATTTACAGAGCGTTAACAGGATCGGCCTCATATATTCCGAACTCCTCTGTGGAAATTTTCTCCTAGTAATTTTCCCACCAATGTTTGACATGGGGGAGAGCCTTAGGGAGTGCAAAGGTGATCTTTTCCCTGTCAGGAAAATGGTGAACAGAGAAATAACCTTCTAGCAGATTTAACCATTTGTCTAGGACATCTGCATCTATCTGACCTTCAAAAATGGGAATATCAAAATTAACATGTACCTTGAAAGGCGAAGTGCCTCCAAAGTGGTCGCTTGATGAAGACACTCCTATTTTTATCGAGAGGCGTTGAAGGATGTGGGAAAAATTCTCCATCATTTCGTCCCTTTGTCGCGTGAGAGCTTGCTCAAGCAACAGATTAATAGAATATTTTTCTCCATCGCTTTTCTTTTCTTCTGCCATGGAGGGTTTATTGGGCATGCGAGAGTGATTTTCCTCAAGAGAGACAAGCTCGAGACCCAACTTGCTATACTTGGACCTTGTCGGGGACATGCACTGAAAAATGATCAAGAGCAACCTGCTCTGATACCACTCATTTGGATTATTTTTAGCATGAAATGAGAGTGGAGATATAATAAAGCAATGTACAGAGATATCTCAGATATGCAATAATATAATTGAAATGTATCAGAGATGAAACCATAAACAAAGAGATACAGTAATACACAATTTTCAATTAATGAGTGAAAATGTACAAAGACTGTAAAAATACAGAGTGAAAGACTCGCTAGAATGGTGACAACTTATCTCTGGGAAGAGATGTGTTCACTACTGGCATTCGCAAGAAGATGATTTTACAATGAGACTCCAAAGTTATTTTTATCATAAAGAAACTCTGAAACCCTAACCTCGAAAGATGATAAGCCAACGGTTTTGTGGACCCCGTTTTGGGTAGTTTGGTGTATCAACTTCTCGAGGGCGTAACTTTGGCATACAATCTTCATTTGGGGCGCATGATAGCTCGTTGGAAAGGTATCATTGAGGAGATTCATTTTGGAGGCTCAATCAGAGCCATTGGCTATCATTGGGAATCTCAATGCCAAAAAACCTTCATTTAGGTTGTTGGACCTCGACCAAGTTTTGGGGAAACTTTGGTCAGTTTTTGGAGGTTTTGGCCCACTTTTGGACTTCGACACGTTGGTTGAAGAAGGAGTGCCCAGGAGGAGTTGAGATCGTGGATATCACCTATTTTTAGGGTTATGTGGACCCAGCAAGGGGTCCTCTAGGGTTTTGTAATAGGTTTATGGGATGTCGGGCCATGGGTTTTCCCCATGTTTAGGCCTTATTGTAAGGGTTTGTAAAGTATAAATAAAGTGGAATGTATTGTAGAAGTAGTTCAAGTAGTTCTGTGTGAATCAGTAGCTTGGTGTTAAGGAATGTATGTGGTCGAGGCTTTGTGCTCGATTGTGATTTTGTAGAATGTGCTTAGTGTTGTGATAAGAGATTGTGGCTCTGTGCATTTGACCTATTTTTGGAAGGTAAAGAAGAAGGATCTAGGGCTTAGTGCATAGATCTCCTGTCTTGTGAGAAGTTAAAATATGTGGCTCAATTCACAGGAGTGACTGGATGTAATATTTTAGTGAATAATAAAGAGGTGAAGCGGTTTATGGACGTAGCCCACCCTGGGGTGAACCACGTATATTTGGTGTCTCATGTTTTTCTTTGTGATGTGTCATTTCTGTTATGAATTTGCTTAGTGCTTTGATTATGATGTGTAATGGATAGATATTTTGTTTCTTAAGTACTTTACTTATGTTAAAGGGTAGATGAATGCTAGATCTAACTCACAGTACTAAGTGTTAAGTGCTTAGGGTGCATAATAAATTGTTGTTACTGTGCTTATATGTCTTTGATTGTGCTCTGCAATGTTAATGAGGTTAATAAAATAATGCATGTTCACTTCCTAAGCGTTAATTGAATATTCCATGAAATGCTCTTATAATATAATCGTGTCCCAGCCCAGTTACAGACACCTACGTCCTGTAACCCCCCTTGCTTCTACCTCGGGTGAGACTTCGCCTGCTCCACAGGTGTTGTCGAAAGGGTCGGTAGTCGAGGTTTTGTTAGTGCGTTGCTAAGAGTTGAACCTTGGGTCTTGTTGATATTATGGTATTTGTGGGAGGTATTTACCTCCATGTGTAACCCTGATGAGAATAGAATATTTTGGGAAGCAAGAAGTAACCCTAAAGCATTGAACATAACCCTAGAAGACAAGTCAGCTCAAGGAAATAATTAATATTAATTATTTAGCACCCAGAATGAGAGGTCGGCCCAGGCAGTCTGGAAAAAGAAATATAAATATAGGAGGCCAATCTTCATTTTGGCCAAGATTCTCATAAACGCAGAAGTACACTTGTGCGCACTGCAGAAAGTGAGTTTGTGCGCAAGACTTGGGAGGAGTTGTTGCCGGCAGTTCTGCAATATTCATTTTCATTTTTCTTGGTTGGACTCTCTGATCAGTTTTGTTTATTCTTACTTGGTGCATTATACTTGGAGAGAGATGTGCCACCTTGTTTGGCTATTAAGCCTAGGGTTTGCTTCCGGAATAATTCTCCGTCAAGGACAAGGTGCTTGAGGATGGCTTCGGACTATGGTTGGGTAACAATATTGCTATATTGTCTATGGTTAAACAAGCACAGCCATTACTTTATAACAGGTTATGGTCCCACACTATCTTCGGATAGTCTAACCACTGGAAGATAGATTGGGAGGATTTTCTCAGTTACAATTGCAGTTGCAACCAGCTTTTGTTGCAGCAATGAAACCCTAGCCCTCTAGTTGAAGCACCTTAAGTGAAGAGATTGACCAAATTTTTGGATATCCTAGTGTGCTCTAGCCTAGTGCATCTCCTAGTACTCTCAGCAAGCCAAGATGTCAAGTTTGAGTTTTTGGTCAAAATCAAGAGTTGACCAAGTAAAAGCAATTATGACTTACTCTATGAAGTTAGAAAACAAGTTAGAAGGGGCTTCTAACTTCAGATCATGGAAGACAAGGATTGATCTCATCCTTGCCAAGAATAAATTGTTGGATATCATGAAAGGAAACATTCGTCAAGTAATGAGTCTGAAGAATGAACTATGTGACATGAAAATGAATGATGATGACAGCATAACATCATACTTTGTGAGAATCTATCAGTTAAGAGATCAACTACAATCTATTGAAGAAATCATTTCAAAGAAGGAACTGGTAAATACAGTACTCAATGGTCTTCCCAAGACATGGGATGCATTTGCCACAAGCATGAACACAAGGAAGGAGTATCCCACATTTGAAGAACTTTGGACTTGTTGTGCACAAGAAGAATCAAGGATTAGTGAAAAAGAGAAACCCCAAAATAAATACGATGATCAAGCTTTCACAGCAAGGTTCAAAGATTTCAGAAATAAAAATAAGTTTGGCTCAAAGAAGAAACCAAATCAAGAGAAAGATATGTCAAAAATACAATGCTTAGACTATCGAAAATATGGTCACTACAAGAATCATTGTCCCGAGTTAAAGAAAAGGAAGGAAAAACGCGAAGAATCAGTTGTCAAAGAAAGGGAACCCTCAAAGAAGACCAAGCAGGATAAAACAGACTTCTTCTTCTAAGAAAAGGTAACAATTTTCTTCATAGTTCTTGTAAATCCCATGTTTACATAGTTTCTGTACATATCTTGCATATCTATTTCTTAGAAGATAAGATGTTCAAAGAGAAACAATAACTATAGAAGAATAACAAGACAAGGATTGTTATCATGATGACTCTAAGACAAGCAATACACATGGAAAGATGAAGTACATTGACAATCCTTGGTAACAATTATTGTGGAAGCTATTACAACTGCAAGATAAGCCGAAATCAAAATCAAACTTGAAGAAACCTAGAAGAAGTCAAAACCGAAAGAAGTCAACAATCAAAAGCAAAATACTTGTGACACTTTGTAGAAGGCAATAAGGATGCAGACAAAAATGTGGACTCTCTTAGATGGAGGGAGTCAATTATATAATTCCAAAAGAAGAGCATGCATTCATGCATGAAGCAAGGATTAGGAGGGAGATAATCTTAAATAATATGATTCATTGATGATTATGAAGTATATATCCATGTTCCCATTGATGGTAAAAGCCATGAAAATAAACATGTGTTCAGTTTGACTTTAGAAGAAGTCTTCTTCTAAAAGAAGCCTTAAAGTATCCCTGGTTGTCCATCCACATCCATGATCCTATGATGAAAGGAAGAAGTTAGAATCTTCAGGGCATGGAGTCTATAGAAAATTCCATAGACCCAAGAGCTAAAGAGAAACATGAGGAAGAACATGAAGATTCCATGAGAGAAAGAAAAGCCAGAACAACCAGTCATTATATTGAGAATCACAAGACTACCAGCTTGGTCTGAACCCACTAAAATCAATCAATCAGAGGAAATGAAAGTTGTGATGAAGAACAGTGTATGGAAGACTTATGAATGAAAGTATTGTGAGATCCATAACTAAAGGCTCTCCTAGATGGAGGGAGAAGACTATGATGATTGTTTGTTCCAGTAAACCAGACATGCCTCTACATGAGCCATTATATCTTCTGCAATATCCATGGGTTGGAGTTTACATCAGATGAATGTAAGGACTGTTCTCCTCAACAAAGTAATCAAACAAAGAAGAATATGTAGAGTGGCCTTAAGGTTTTAAGGTATACCAGAAAGAGACTCTTGTATGAAGATGGAAGAAGACAACTTGGTGGAGAGCCTCCAATGCACAACAGAAGCGTGGTGAAAAATTTCTATAACAGATATATTGTATCAGAATGGTTACTCAGAAGTCCAGAATGATGAATTGCTAATCCATGACAAACACTCATGATGACAGAAGAAGTGCCACTTGGATATGTTCCAGTTTGAGCCTTACCACGATGTCATAAGCTAGCAAAAAATAAAAGAGTTGAATCCAACTATGATATAATATAATGATCAAAGCTACATGAAGCCTTCATAGAAAACCAGTGTTCCAGAAATACTGAAGTACATTGGAATCGAGAATTACATTCTCTGTGATGAAGTCCAGAAAAAAGAAGTGATTCTCCAATATCTATTTCCACAGATGAGAAGATAGTAGACATTTTTGCTAAATCCTTTGTCCAAGATAAAAGAGTTTTCATACTCAAGAAACATGTTGAATCTTGTGGAGACGAATTCCTTATTAAACGGGAAGAGATTACTCCCAGGTTGGGAGGGAGCACTAATATGCTATTAATTTATGGACAGTCATTTTTCAAAGTTCAAAAAATGGTCCAAGATGAGCAGTTCCTTTCCAGCTCGGAAAGTGCTTTGAGGTTTCTGACGGACAGACATTTTCCAACTCAGAAAATGGTCCATATCGAACAGTCATTTTTGTAATGAAAATGGTTTGATGGATTGTTGATGTACCATAGACAGCGATTCCCCTTGTGGCCAGTGTGGGGGAATGGTCTAGGACAGTATTTCTTCTTGACAGTCACTCTCAGTAGTGGTCAAGAAGACTAGTCTGCCTCTCCGTACAATCATTCTTTCGAAGCTCACAGTTGTGAGAAGTTTCGAAGAATAGTCCATTTTGGAAGTTGGTACAGGACAGTCATTTCCTTAGGAAATGGTCCAGACATTCATTCCCTAGGGAGATTCACTCTCTCCAGGTTTCACTTTGTTTAGTGCCAGAGGAATGGCCCAGATAGGTGAATGGTCCAGGTTCAGTGATCAGGAACAAGCATTCCCTAGGGAAGATTCATTCTCTCCAGGTTGCACTTTGTTTAGTGACAGAGGAATGGCTTGGATAATTGAATGGTCCAGGTTTAGCAATCAAGGACAGGCATTCCCTAGGGCAAACTCATTCTCTCCAGGTTGCACTTTGTTTAGTGTCGAAGGAATGGCCCAGATAGGTGAATGGTCCAGGCTCATAAATCAGGACAGTTATTCTTCTATGCTTGAGAATAATAGTCCAGTAGCTCATGACTGATGTTTTACCTTCTGAGAGAAGATGCTCTTCCAGATATCACAGATGTGAGTGGAAGAATGAACCAGATGATTCAACTTATATCATGACATTGTTTTTTTGTGCAGGTTGATATCAGATGATATGATTGCTATGGACATTGTATGCCTCTGGATAGTAGATGTATGCTACTGTGGTGGATGTTTTCCACTAGTTGTGACTATGTGTCACTAATTAAGCAGTTGTGTGCTACTTGATGTGGTAGTGTACCACTGGATTGTAGTTGTGTACTACTATGGATAGACATAGTTGTGTTCTATTGAATGACATTGTTCTAATTTCCTTCAAGACTATCAATAGTGTTGAAAGTGATTATCATCTAGATGGATGATCATTGTACTAATGGACAGACATTCTCCAGACAGAAAATGATCCACGACATTTATTCTTCTAGGACATGTTCCTGGATTAGAAGAATGGTTTTTGTATCACTCCTTGGAATGAGTGACTTATTCAGCATCATGTCTGATTACTCAGATGGAGTATGGTTTCGAGAGATGATGCAGTTGATATTGTCAGATGACACTGATAGTGATGATGGTGCTCATGATCTAATCATGAGATAGTATATACGAATATGATGATGCTACTGGTTGAATGGTATGTTTGTTCTCAAGACCATTGCCTTCAATACCTCCCTAGATAGGAGGGAGTGTTGATATTATGGTAGCTGCGGGAGGTATTTACCTCCATGTGTAACCCTGATGAGAATAGAATATTTTGGGAAGAAAGAAGTAACCCTAAATCATTGAACATAACCCTAGAAGAAAATTCGGCTCAAGGAAATAATTAATATTAAGTATTTAGCACCCAGAATGAGAAGTCGGCCCAAGCAGTCTGGCAGAAGCAGTATAAATATAGGAGGCCAGTCTTCATTTTGGCTAGGATTCTCATAAATACATAAGTACACTTGTGTGCACTACAGAATGCCAGTTTGTGTGCAAGTCTTGGCAGTAGTTGTTGTCGGCAGTTCTGCAATCTGCATTTTTAGTTTTCTGAGTTGGACTCTTTGATCAATTTTTTTTATTCTTGCTTGGTNAGGGTGCGTTATCCTTGGAGAAAGGTGTGCCACCTTGTTTGGCTATTAAGCATGGGTTTGCTTCTGGAATAATTCTATGTCAAGGTTAAGGTGCTTAGGGGTGTCTTCAGCTTATGGTTGGGTGACAATATTTCTATACTGTCTATGTTTAAATGAGCACATCCATTACTTTCTAACATGTCTTCCCCTATGCCAACAAATGGTTATGTTGCCCCAACTTGGATGTTGAGATTAACCTTAAAGGAGTACCTCCAGGACAGGTCGAAGTATTGGAGGCAGTTTTGAAGGCATACAGAAGGGAACAGAGAGAAATGATCGTTGAAAGAGCATCCCATTTAAGAAGTCTTCCTGGTGAAATAGAAGCTCGGTTCTAGAAAGCTCATGAAGAGAAGGAGAAGGCTACAGAATCCTTGCAAAAGGAGAAAGATGAAGTCCTATTACAGTTACAAGAAGCATAGGATAGTGTAGCTGCCTATGAAAGCGAGAAAGCAGAGATTCAAGCGAAGCTTCAGGAGGAATAGAGAGTTGGCAAATCCCAGCTACAGAAGGAAAAAGAGAAGTTTCTCACAGATCAGGCCATGGTCAAAGAAGCAGTAAGAAAATCATGTCGCTATGTGTCAGGCTTGGTACAGGAGGAGCAAGAGCCTGTCGAAGCTCAAGTAGCAAAGCTCGCAAAGACCCTCCAATAGTTTTAGGCTAGGATAACTGAACTCAAGGCCCAAACAGTGTCGAGCACCCCACAGGAGGTGCATGACCAGAGGGAGGAGTCTGCCAAAAACACAGTAGCAAGTATAAAATACCTTGCCTCAGCATGTAAATAGTTGAGTGACAAAAGCACCCAGACATATGAACACATCGTCGAGGATCCGGATTTAAAGAAGCTAGAGGCTCAGTTACAGGAGGCACAACAGCAAGCATTTTCAGTACAGGCATAGATGAAGCTGCTCACAACATTGGAAAGGATGAAGAGATCCCAGGAGCAGCGCACAGTACAGCAGCAGATCATTGCCCTCCAAGGTAAGGTGATGGAAGTAACATAGAAGTTACAACCTGTGTAGGATGAAGCTTGCAAGGTGTTTGAGGAGATCGATATCCAGGGTTCACAGCTAGATCAAGTAGTTGCAATAGTAGAACAATGCCTGGAAGCGCCTGTTACAAAGCAAACAGTCCAGGAGCTCACTTAGCAGGAGACTCAGGAGAGGCAGCAAGTTGAGGCAGCTTGAGTTAAGCTCGAGGATTTTGAAGCAGCAATGTCCAGACCTGAGTGACTCGAGACGAGTCACGGGTGAGTTTTGGGGGTATGTTGGCCCTCGACCAAGTTTTGGGGAAACTTTGGTCAGTTTTGGAGGTTTTGGCCCACTTTTGGACTTCGACATGTTGATTGAATAAGGAGCACCCAGGTGGAGCTGAGATCATGGATCTCACCTATTTTGAGGGTTATGTGGACCCAGTAAGGGGTCCTCTAGGGTTTTGTAATAGGTTTATGGGATGTTGGTCCATGGGTTTTCCCCATGTTTAGGCCTTATTGTAAGAGTTTGTAAAGTATAAATAAAGAGGAATTTATTGTAGAAGTAGTTCGGGTAGTTCTGTGTGAAATAGTAGCTTGGTGCGAAGAAATGTATGTGGTCGAGGCTTTATGATCAACTGTGATTTTGTAGAAGGTGCTAAGTGTTGTGATAAGTGATTGTGGCTCTGTGAATTTCACTTATTTTTGGAAGGTAAAGAAGGAGCATCTAGGGCTTGGTGCGCAGATCTCCTATCTTGTGTGAAGTTCTACTTTGTGGCTCGGTGCACAGGAGTGACTGGATGTAACATTTTGGTGAATAATAAAGAGGTGAAGTGGTTTGTGGACGTAGCCCCACCCTGGGGTGAACCACGTATATCTGGTGTCTCATGGTTTTCTTTGTGTTGTGTCATTTATGTTATGAATTTGCTTAGTGCTTTGATTATGATGTGTAATGGATAGATATTTTTTTTCTTAAGTACGTTACCTATGTTAGAGGGTAGATGAATGTTAGATCTAACTCACAGTGCTAAGTGCTAAGTGCTTAGGGTGCATAATCACTTGTTGTTAGTGTTCTTATCGGTCTTTGATTATGCTCTACGATGTTAATGAGGTTAATAAACTAATGCATGTTCACTTCCTAAGAGTTAATAGAATATTCTGCAAAGTGCTCTTATCACATAATCGTGTCCCAGCCTGGTTATAGACACCTACGTCCTGTAACCCCCCTTGCTTCTACCTCGGGTGAGGCTTCACTTGCTTCGCAGGTGTTGCCGAAAGGGCTGATAGTTGGGTTTTTTTGGTGCGGTGTTAAGCGTTGAACCCTGGATCTTCCCCTATTCCAACATAGGCCCTCAAAATGGCCCCAGAAGTTAAAAACTGCTAAAAATAATAAATTGCCAACATTGCTAGAAAATTGTTTTGAGCCAGATGGAAAAGGTAGGTGGCCACCGATATCCACCTGGATCAATCAAAAACCACGAATACATAGTCATTTCCATTCTTGGTTGAGGGGACACCTGACATGCAGTCCATTGAGATGGATTCCTAGGGCTTGTCAAGAGTAGGCAGAGGGGTGTACATTCCTTGTTTTTTAATGGCTAGCTTGGCGATGGAGTAGGTGGTGTGGGATATGATATACTTACTAACATATTGTTGAAGCTTTAGCCAATAGAAATAATTTTTCAGTACTACCATTGTCTTCTCCATATCAAAGTGTCGTGCCACCCAACTATAGTGGGCTTCTCAAATCGACTTTGCACGCTTTCTTGAAGGAACATAGAGATGACCCATATGGCATAACAGTCCATATTGAAGATGAAAGTCGATAATGGATGTGTTTGTTCCCAACATTTGGTAGATCGTAGTGAAGTCATGATCGGTGTTACAAAGTTGGGACCACTCATAGGTCTCATGCTTGCAAGAGTCAAGCATAGTGGTTATTGTTTCAACTAGAGGTCGACTGAGGCAATTAGTGACATGATTGGTTCTCCCTTTCTTATATTTGATGTTGAGGTGAAACTAATACAAGTATCTGGACCACTTTTGATGGAATTCATTTTGTAATTTTCCTTGTGTCTGCATGAACTACAGAGGCTTGTGATCCATATGGATGACTATCTCCTTCTCTAAAATGTATTGCTTCCATTGGTCCAGGCTTGTACAATAGAATACATCTCTTTTTCATAGGTGGGGTACTTATGGATGACATCTAATATTATCTCACTGTGATAGTCTACTCAATGTTTGTATTGAGTGAGAACAGCACCAACAACGTAGTTTGAAGCATTTGTCTTAATATCAAAAGGTTGTTGTAGATTGGGTAAGGAGAGCATCAGGGCTAAGCATAGATGATGTTTCAAATCATCAAATGATTTCTATTATGACCTAACCCACACAAATTGGGCTTTTCAACCACACTTGTTCACTTGGATAAGGGGCCATGCAATACGATAGAACCCAGACACGAATCTGCGATAGAAGTTGGCAAGACCCAAGAAGATATGAAGCTTAATTAGTGTTGTTGGGGCTGGCCAATCATGAATGACTTGGATCTTGGATGGATATACATGCACACCATGCTCATCTAAAATGTATCTGAGGTATTGGACCATGTTCATGCTGAAGGAGTACTTCTCTAAGTTAGCATATACCTTGTGTTGTCTTAGGGTGTGTAGGAAATGTTGAATGTGTTGCAATTGTTTTTCTCAACTCTTGTTGAAGATGAGGATGTCATCCAGATATACAACCACAAAGGAATTGGTGAAAGATTGCAAGATGTCATATATCAACCTCGTGAAATTTTTTGGGGCATTATTCAAACCAAAGGGCATGACCAACCACTCCTTGAAAGCAATATTCCATACATCAGTCGATTCTATTGGGACCTGGTCGTAACCAAACTTTAGATCAATCTTACTAAATTACTTGGCTCCCTTTACTTGGAAAATAAGGTTGTCAATTCGGGGACTTGGGTACCAGTTCCTGACTGTGATTTTGTTCAGAGCTCTGTAATCAATACAAATTCGCCAAGTCCCATCTTTCTTCTACACGATCTCAATTAGGTTTTTTCAAGGTGAGGAGCTTGGTCTAATGTTCCCTTTTGAAGAAGATATTGTTAATGGAATTTTATTTCCTCATTTTCTAAGAGAGAGAATCGATATACTAACCCATTAGGTAAAGGCATGCCAGGGGTCATATCGATTGAATTCTTGACCTAACAGTGTAGAAGCACCCTGGAAGGTAAGGTGAATATGTCTTAGTATTCTTCCACGACTTTGTCCACTTACTTTCACTGCGTAGAGAAGTTGTGTGTAGAGGTCATGGATGTGGTCGCAGCCTTCCATTCACATTGAGAGAGAATCATGAAGAGTATGAATTTCCCAATCTGGGAGATGGCCTTCCTGCACTTCTTAGATGAGACTAGAGAAATTGTAATATGCGGAGCTACCTCTGCTATCTCAAAATTTGTCTTCCCAAAGTAACAATGAAACCGCGAGGTCTAGATTCATATATAGCATGGAATTTACACATATATGGTTGTCCTAAAATAACATCACAAACTTCAAGTGGGGAAACATCACACAATACCTCATACTTAAAGGGATCGATTCCATAGGGTAGGTTAAACTATTGGTTAACGTAGAGATCTCGTCCTTGGCTAAGCCACTCGATGTTGTATGGTTGAGGATGTGGTATTATTGGCAACTCCAAACACTTGATGACCTCTACTAAGATTAGGTTATTTTTTCTTTTTCTATCAACAATGAAATTTAGTGGAGCGCCCTTCACCCACATATGTGAGAGAAAAAGGTGCACCTTCCTTCAAATCTTTTGATTTATTTGGATGGACCTTGGTGGTAGTGATTGTAGAACTGGGTTTTGTATCAATGATCCACTTCCCCTTGTCTAGCTCTAAATCAAAGTTGGAGCCTGGAGCTGACTCTAAGGATTTCATCTTGTCCACCAATGACTGCTTCGAGCGACATTCATTAGTGTTATGCCAGGGGATTTTGTGGAAATTCCACCACTCCCTTGTGTCTTTCTTCATCTTCCCATTACCCTTTTCTTATGGCTTAGGTTGGTTGTCCTGATTTTGTCCATCCTTTTTTTGTCCTTTGTTCTATAGGATAGGGATACCTTTTCTCTTCTTCTGCTATGATGCATTCGTAGATCCAAGCTCCCGCTTATACCTTTGCTTAAAGTTTTTCTCAATTTTGACAGCATATCGATAAGCGGCTCCCAGTGATGAGATGTCCAGAAACTCGATTTATTTTTAGATGTACCTATGTACACCCCCACAGTATTTTAGAACCAAATTTCACTTGGAGCCTTTGATACCTAGTTTGGAGCACAAGGTATGGAAGGTATTTATGAACTCTTGCATTGTTTGGTATGTCTCCTGACATAGTGTGGTCCATATCATGTATTGGTCGTCATAGTTTCCAACAAGGTAATGTTGTTATTTAATGGCATCCATAAAAGAGTCCCACGTGGGTTCAACCTTAAACATTATAAACTCCTCTATAGAATTTTCCTCACATAAAGTCTCCCACCAATTTTTGACATGGGGGACAACCTTAAGGAGTGCAAAGGTGGTATTTTCCTTATCGAAGAAATTGTGGATAGAGAAATAACCTTCTAGCGTATTTAACCATTTTTCCAAAGCATATGTATCTATTTGACCTTCAAATACAAGAATATCAAAATTAACTTTTACCTTGAAAGTGGCGGTGCCTCCAAAGTGGTCACTTGACGAAGACATGTTTTCTATTGTCAGCAACCATCAAAGGATTTGGGTAAAATTTTCCATCTTCTTGTCCCTATGTCACGTAAAGGATTCCTCGAGAAATATTTGAATAGGATCTCCTACTCCCTCATCTCTCTTTTGTTATGCCACGAGAGGTTTTTGGGGTCAACGAGGATAGTCTTTCAAAGGCTCAAGTAGTTTGAGTCCCAACTCCTTATACCCTGACCTTGTTGGGGAAATGCACAGAGAAATAGAGAAAGAGAAAACCATTATGATACCACTGATCTGGATTTATGAGGGAATGAAATAAAACATAGAAATATAATAGAAACGCATAGATACAATCATACTCAAATTTTATTAATGAACAAAATATGTAAGAACTGTAAAAATGTAGAGTGAAATGACCTCGCTAGAATGGTGGTAGCTTATCTTTGAGGCCGAAAAGGAATTTTAACATAAAGCATCAATGAGAAAACCCTAAATATCCAAAACTTTAACCCTAGAAGATGAAACACCAAAAGGTTTTTGGGCCCCGATGTGGTTAGTTGATATGTCAACTTCGTGGGGGTGTTACTTTTGCACACGATCTCCATTTGGGATGCTCGGTAGCCCGTAAAAAGGTTTACCCAAGGAGTACACAATTTGAACTATCCAATACATGCCTTTGGCTATATATGGGTGCTTCTAGGCCAAAAAATGTCATTTAGGGCCTCAAAACGACCTCAGAGGTTTAGGATTCAAAAAAAACCATAGAAAAACAACCAAGATGGAAATTGTATTTTGAGCCAGTGGAATAGGTGGGTGACCATCGATGTCCACCTGGATCAAAAATTCTTTTGTGACTAGAAATGTGATAATCTCTTTGCAATCTTGTTACATTTCAAAACCAAATACCAACTACCATGGGCTAAAAGAAACTCTTGAACCTTCAACTATGGGCACCATTGTTTTGCATGTACATTGCATTGAGGCAAGTGAAAGTTGAAGCTGACAAATAAAAACTAAAATATAGGTATGAAAATACTCTTGACACAGCTTAATATGTTCCACGGTCAACTTACAAGTACACTATTAAAAGCAAAAGCTCCACAAATCCAAACAACGATCCAAGTGCAAATACATATCTAATTAGAATTGCAACAAGCCTTCTAATTTTATTTTCTTTATTTTTTTTTGTCTTGTTTCCCCTATTTTAGAATATCTCCATAAATAGCCTAACAAGAATAAAATTTTGGTTCTACTAAACAAAGATGCAATCTCAAATGTTATTTGAAACTTAAATCTATAAGGAATTTGTATTCCATTTTTATTTAAGAATCAATCAAAGAAGGTTATTTCAAAAGAAATTTTTTTTATTTCACCAAAGATTCATGCAAGTACAAATAGTTTGTAAATACAAAGTTGGTATACCCTCCAAATTATAATTGCATTATAGAACTAGAGGGGAAACTCCATGAACCAAAAGCACATATCAGACATTCAATTATTGCAAAATGTTAACAATGCATTCATAGAGAAGCAGCGAAGCTAACAAGTGAGTTATATATTGGGAGAAAAAACTTGACTTAGGCACAAAATGTTACAATCATAAATAGATTTAGAACTAAAAATGTGGTGTCCTTACAGATTCTATTTACATTTTAGAATCAAGGGACAATCATCACCAACCAAAATGATCTAGGAGCCCATGAAGCGTGTTTAAAGACTAGCATCTAGAAAATCTTGTAGGCACTCCAAATTCTATATGGATTTAACAACAAAAATCCAATTGCCTCCAACCACAAGTACTTACTAAACATCCAATTTAGATAATCATGCAACATTGAACATGTTTTCATATGTATACTAAATTTTCCAAAACTCTGAGAGTTTCCACCTCAGATATTATTGTAGTAACCATGTAATCATTATAAGGAATTAAGGCTACCTCTATTCAAATGAACAAAAGAAGTCCAAACATTAACATAGAATGAAGCATTAATCTCTAACCTAGCTGATTTTTCCCTAACCCTTATCATTCTTGATCATGCAAACACCCAAAGGGTTCCAATGGGACATAATTCATGAAAGTTATAGTCAATTCTTTGAACAAAATTAGTTTCCAAACCTACTAATGCAATATGAGGTTCATAGAATCTAATGTTTTATGATGGGAAATGTTTGATAATGATTCAAGGGAGCAACAAACATTTAAACCATAATAAAAGGGCAACAATGCAAAGGTAGGAAAAAAAGTGAAATCAACAAAGAAGAGTACTTCCACTTACATGAGTTTGCAAGGACATCCACAGAATTAGTTGCACCACCAAATCATGTGTGGTGATGGAAGCTCCACATCCCAACCTATAATCTGAAATAAATAATGTCAAACAAGAGCCAACAACCACCCTTATAATGAAAACCAATAACCACCTCCTAAGCATGAAGAAGAAGGTAGTTTTCATAAGAAACAAAACCATACACTAGAAGCTTGCAACCCCCATGGAGCTCCAAAGGGGGAATTCACTTACTTGCAAAAAAAACTATATCATAACCAAAGATAACCATCAACCACCCTCCCAAGCACAAAGAAGAAGGCAATTCATGCAGGAAACATAACTAGACACCAGAAACTCATGGCCCCCATGGAGCTCCAAAGGAGGCATTCACTCACTTGCAAAAAACCCTCCAACACAATCAAAGAGAAAAGGCCACTAAGAAAAAACCTTATCACAAGATCTTCAAAACCATAGTAGGAAACACAAGACGACACCAAAATCTCGTGACCCCCATTGAAATTCCCAAGAATAAAACTAGACACAAAAGAAGTGCTACCAACCACCCATAAACAGGAAACACAGGTAGAAACTAAAATCCCCCTCCATGATGCAAAAGGGAATTACCAAATCAATAAACAAAGTACCAAGCACATAATTAGTCACGCGATATAAAGGGGGATCAGTTTGTGATAAAAGGCTAAATTCCAAGTTAATGACTAGAAACACACCCAAAACATGAGCTGGAAAGCTACTCAATGAACCCAGTGTCCAAGAATCAGTAGTGAATGCAACCTTAAAAGTAGCCAATGCCCATCATACAGGACGTTGAGGAATTCTTGCTACCACAACCTCCCCCAAAATCCAAAACCGAAGGACAATGTCAACATGGTGGAGCCAATCAGACACAAGATAAACAGTTTTCACCAAATTAAATTTTAATATGAAAAGTCTTGTCCTAAGATGGATATTATCCTTCAGAATAATTAGCACAGATATACAAGTGGTTTAATATCCCTATCCCATCACTATATGTTCCCATAGGCACATATCAACTAATGAGAATGCACAATGAGAGAGTGAAAATAAATCATATCACTACTTTATTAATAACAAAAAAAGAGCTAACAAACTAGCCAATGGAAACACAAGTAGCATAGAAAAAGGAACCCTAAGTATAATCTTGAGACTAATTCACATATTTGAAACCATGGTGTCTTGCAATGATGTGTTTATAGCCTATTCACTAGGATTTTGTATTATATTGTCTCAAGGTCCAGAAGTAAGAATAAAGCATGATCGGACTAACTAAAATATGCAACCCAATATGCTACTAATTTTTTACGGAATCATTTGCAAGATTTGTTGTCCAAATATCTAGATGCATATATGTTGTTTAATATTGTTATGTTGTAATGTAATATACATATGCATGATAATATAGGGTACCCAAGGAGATAATCAATGTAATGTGGCCATAATAATGCAATATTCCCACTTGGTAGTTGATGGATAATAAATATGCCCATTGTGTAATTAAAAGGAAATAATATAATAATAATAATGATGGTAGTTGGCATAGACCCCTAGGAATACTCATGAGAAACTATAAATACACATGAGTATCATTGTATTGGAAATGTGTTGGATTGTATTGTCTTGTAGCAAACATGGCTTGTGGAGTGATTCCTTTGTTATTGTCCATGCTTCTCTTCGACCAATATCTTTAGAGAGCCATTGGCATGGAATAGATCTTGAGTGATTAATGCAAAGGTAATTGGGCTGCAACACACACACAATTACATCACACGCGCTACTACAAAATGTACAACGGAAAAACAAAATATAAATACTTTTTCCAAATAATGAGGAATCCACTAGAAACTAAAACACTTGAAAACCCATGAATTTCAATACCATTCATTTATTAATTCAATGAAGAGAACATATTTCTATATTATATCGAGCCTGACCTAAAAAAACCACCATGAATTGTTGCTTGTGTGGCTGAAAACCACTATGAAATCATCCAGAGGGTAATGGTATGCGTGTATGGGTTGCGATTTTGTTTCGCCTTCCTGTGTGCTCACCCAATCTGGAATCTTTCTCTCCAGTCCACCTTCTACGATTTATTTGTTGCGTGGTTCACCAACCCCTTCAAAATCGTGCTTCATTTCTTTTTAAAACTCCTACTTGACTCTGAAATGATTTGCCTTCCCTCCAAGAATGAGTTGTTACTCAAACTGTCTCTCTATCTCTCAGATTGCTTCAACTTCCTTTTGGCCTTGAGTCATGTTTTGTCCTTTAGTCGTGAGTTCTCTACAACTCATCATGAATGCATACCAGTGTGGCAAAATCAAATGCATACGGTCACAGTGTTGCAAATAAAGAAATATCATGACACTTGTAAAATTTAATTATGTGCACGTGTTTTAACATGAGTTTCAGCACGTGTTTTAGCACGATACTTCTAAAATTTCTCTATACATGTCAATCTCAGCACGATTTTCAGCATGATTTTTAGCACGAGTTTTAGTACATGTTTCGGCACAAGTTTTAGCATAGCAAGAGTAGTTGCAGGAGTAATCAACAGTTCGAATTTACAGTAAACTGACTAAATAAAATAGACCAATAACACAATATTTATTCGACTTATTTCCTATTTTCAGAATGGAAATATTTTTGGGTGATGCAGATTGCTTGATCCCAAGGATACTCCTGCATCATACACCCCTCGTAAGAAAAACATGAGCTCCATCTCATGTGCAAATCACTACTGAAGTGAAGAGTTATACACACGTGATAATTGATCTTCAGTCACCCACGATGCATCTTTTTCTCCTTGATTCTTCCACTTGATCAAATATTCCATGTACTCCTTCCAACAAGTCTTCTTACCAATTCTGGTAGCAAGAATTTCTTCAATCTGCTCCTCAGACTTAATTGGTAGATGTTGTTCCCATTCACTGAGGGTACCTTCATCTGATCTTTTTTCCCCTTCATGAAACTCATAGAGGTCATCAACATTGAATGTAGGAGATATGTAAAATTTCTCTCGAAGTTCCAACTAATAAGCATTATCACAGATCTTTTTCAGAATTTGGCATGGACCTATCTTCTTGTACTCGAGTTTATTATATGTGCCTCGAGGAAATCGCTCCTTCCTCAAGTGAGCCATGACCAACTCACCCTCTTGGAATACCTTATGTCTTCTATGTTTATCTTCTCTTTTCTTATAACTTTCATTGATGGTCTGCAATTTCTTCTTTACATGTTCTTTTAATTCATGCATATTGTCCACAAAATCATTCGCATCAACACTCTTCTTGCCTTCCAAATCCAACAATGCAACCAAATCTACCACACCTTTTGGAAATCATCCATAAAAAAATTGAAATGGATGCTTTCCCATAGATCTATTCATTGAATCATTATATGTGAATTCAGCTTGGGCCAATGCCAAATTCCATTTACTAGGATTCTCTCCACTTAAACTTCTCAACAACTTTCCTAGACTCATGTTCACTACTTTTGTCTAACCTTCCATTTGAGAATGATACACTGAACTGTACAACAAATATAAGCCTAACTTTTTCCAGAGTGTCCTCCAAAAATTCCCAAGAAATATGCTATCACGATCTAAATTAATACTCTGTGGCAATCCATGAAATCTGGCCACTTCTTTGAAAAACAATGCAGCTACTTCACTAGCATCACTAGTCTTCTTACATGCTATGAACTGTGCCATTTTAAAATATCTATCCACCACTACCATTGTTGAATCATGCTTTCTTTGATTCATAGGCAATCCTAAGACAAAATCCATGTTGATATCCACCCAAGGTCCTTTGGGTACTGGCAACGTAGTATAGAGTCACTTGTTCTGAATTTTTCTTTTGGCTAGTTGGTAGATCCTGCAACCTTCAACAAACTTTCAAACATCCTTATTAAAGTTTGGATAAAAGAATCTCTCCTTTACCAAGGTTGTGGTCTTATCCATCCCAAAATGTCCTCCTAAACCACCAGTATGTAACTGTTTAATGAAATTCAGTTTTATGGAACTTTTGGGAAGACACAACTACTAATTTTTAAAAAAAAAACCCTCCTGGATATGGTAGTCAAGATATGGTGTTTTCTCTAAACTCCAAGGCTCCTTACATGCCTTCCAAGCTTCTAATAAATCTGCATCTTCTTCATACAATGTGTTTAGACAGTCCAGGCTTACCACTTTTACCAACATGGTATTGAGTGACACTATCCTCCGACTCAATTCATCAACTACCTTATTGGACTTCATCTACCTATGTTTCAACACAAAAGAGTAACTTTGCAAGAATTTTACCCATTTAGTATGCTTTTATTTCAACTTACCTTGGTTGTTAATGTACTGTAGAGCTTTGTGATCCGTGAACAAGACAAACTTCTTCGGCAGTAGATAATTTCACCATTTCTTCAAAGATTGCACAATAGTATAAAATTCCTTATCATAAATAGAATACTTATTTCTGGACTCGTTCAAATTCTCTCTAAAAAATGAAATGGATATACTTTCTTAACTTAGAACTGCTCCAATTCTTGTTCTACAAGCGTCACAATCAACCTGAAACACTTTATTAAAATCTGGTAATGCTAATATTGGTTTTGTTATTACTCTCTTCTTCAATTATTCTAATGACTTCTCTGTTGTTGCAATCCATTGAAACACTCCTTTCTTCATACATTTTGTAAGAGGCATACATATTTGGCTAAAGTTCCTAATGAATTTCTAGTAAAACCCTACCAGTCCATGGAAACTCCTCACATCGAATGTGCATCTTGGTGTTGGTCATTCAAGGATAGCCTTCACTTTCTCAGGATCCATTTTCAGTCCTTCCTTTGAAACCACAAAACCCAGGTACACTAACTCTTGTTGCATGAATCTACACTTCTCTAGGTTTATCAATAGTTTCTCTTCTTTCAAACACTGTAACACTTCTCTCACATGCTCAACATATTATGTTTTGTTCTTGATAAATATTAGTATATCATCCAAATATACAACCACGAACTTACCCAAAAATGGCTTCAAGACTTCATTCATCAATATCATGAACGTGTTGGGTGCATTAGTTAACCCGAATGACATCACTAACCATTCAAATAGTCCATCTTTCATCTTGAATGTTGGCTTCCATTTGTCACCTTCTCTAATCCGAATCTAGTGATAACCACTCTTCAAATCGATTTTTGAAAAATATTATGAACCATTCAGGCAATCGATAAGGTCATCCATTCTAAGAAATGGAAACCGATACTTGATAGTGATTTTGTTTATAGCACGCAAATCAGTACGCATTCACTGTTCCCTTGTTTTCATTGGAGTCAATATTGTCGGTACTACACACAGACTCAAACTCTCACGAATTAATCCTCGATCAAGCAATTCTTGCACTTTCCAATTCACTTATTCACTCTATGTCGAAGTCATCATGTAAGGCACTTTATTAGGTAAACTCGATCTAGGAATTAAATCAATTTGATGAGAAATACTTCTCACTGGAGGCAATCCTTTTGGCAGATCATTGGCAATAATCTTCTTAAATTCATCCAGCAACGTATTTATTTCTGTAGGTACAACATTTGGTTCCTTTACACTTTTTACTTCTTTCGGAATCACTTCTAAATAGAATGTTGATTTTCTTTCTTTCTGTAAGAATTTCTTAGTAGAACATAGCATGATCCTACTGATACTCGTGTTTCTATCAACACAATTTCTTGTTGATTCTATTGTATTCTCTAGCATTGGTCTTAATTTATATCATTGTACATCTTTCTTGAACTTATATGTGTTTTCCTTGCCATCATGGTGAACTTTTGGATCAAACAACCATGGTCTTCCCAACAATATGTGACACACATCAATATCAATCACATCACATAACACCTTCTCCTGAAAACTTCCTATTTGAAAATTCAATGAACATTGCTCAGTCACAATCACATGTTGTCCCTTGTTCAACCAAGAAACATGGTAAGGGTTCAGATGGTTCAACCTTGTCAAGTTCAGTTTGTTCATGACTTCAGTGGATACCAAATTTTATGTACTTCATTCATCTATAATTAGGTTACAACATTTTCCTTGAACCTTACATTTTGTTTTAAAATCTTTATTTCATTGTTATGGTTCCTTTGCCTCATTTTGTTCAGATTTAAGAAACACTCTTCGAAACAACAAATTTTCACCTTATTCTTGTTGAAGAACAATCACATTTTCTCCAACTATTGAAGCTTCATCAGCCTGTGTGACTTGTTCCCGTGCTTCGCCTCTTCTCCCTGAAGTTTTCCTTTCTGTATATTTAGACTTCTTATGTCCCTCTACACCACAGTGATAACAAGTGATTACATATATGCCCTTTCCTCTTCTAAATCCTCTACCTCTACCAGCTCCATTTCCTCCTCTACCACCTTGACCAATGGAATATTCTTCTTCCTTTCCACTGCCTTTAGCAGTCCCTTCTTTAACTCTTCCTTTTAAACCTCTTCCTCTACGTCTAGGTTGTGTTTTCCTCTCGATCTTTTATCTACCTTCAAATCAACTTGATAAGCTTCATTAGCAGTGCGTAAATAGTGTGTTCTCATTTCATACTGAATCAAATACTTTATCCCATTTACATTCCTTGCAACTCATTGGAATTATGGTTCCTTGATGCCTTCTCTGAGTGATAGCCTAAAGAACTCTTCAGTGTATTTGGGAATAGATGTCTATGTTTGTCTGAGGTTCTGGACTTGTCAGAACAAATTCTGCTGGTAATCGACGGAAATAAATTTCTCTTTAACCTTGGTAACCATCATCTTCCAAGTTCTGGTTTTCTCCAACTGATTATTCACTTTATCCTTCTGTAGAATATCTCACCATGGTGTTGCATGGCCTTTCAGTTTTGTAACAACAAATATTTCCCTATTTAGATCCTGAACATTTTCATACTTGAAGTATCTTTCGAGTTCTCCAATCCATTCAATGAGAACATCAGCTCTCAGAATCCCATCATAACAAGAAAACTCAACCTTTTCACTACCCTTATTACTCAAATATGAAATTAGTATAGTTATTGGGTCTCTTTTATCACCATCTCATTCATCTTTGATTTCTTCTTTTGGCTCTGAGTATACTTCATCATCTCCATTCCTACGATTTTCCAATTCCCCTATTCTTCTTCTCAAATTTTCCAATTCTCGATTTCCTGCACCTCCCCTTCCTACTCCTTTCCTTCACAATGGCATTCCTCCAAGTTCTAGGTGTCTCATCAACATCCACAGACCTCACATAGTTTTGTAACCCAACTTGACTTCCATCACTCTTGTTGAGAAACCACCACGAACATGTATTATATACCCTATCTCACAGAAGCAGATTAGATGCTAATCCCATAGATGAACCGAGCTCGGATACCACATAATGCAAATGTAACTAGGTTGAAACACACACACCAGGCTGCTACAGAATGTACAACGGAAAGAAAAAAAAAATACTTTTGCCAAATAATGAGGAATCCATTAGAAACTAAAACACTTGAAAACCCACAAATTTCAATACCAATCATTTATTAATTCAATGCAAAGAACATATTTCTATATTACATCGAGCCTGAACTAAAAATACCACCATGAATTGTTGCTTGTGTGGCTAAAAACCACTACGAAATCGTCTAGAGGGAAATGGTCTGCGTGTATGGGCTACGATTTTTTTTTCTTTCATGTGTGCTCACCCAATCTAGAATATTTCTCTCTAGTCCACCTTGTACGATTTATTTTCTTCGTGGTTCACCAACCCCTTCAAAATCATACTCCATTTATTTTTAAAAATCCTCCTCAACTCTGAAATGATTTGCCTTCCCTCCAAGAATGATTTGTTACTCAAACCATCTCTTTGTCTCCCAGATTGCTTCAACTTCCTTTTGGCCTCAGGTCATGTTTTGTCCTTTAGTTGCAAGTTCTCTTCGACTCATCATGAATGCATACTAGCATGGAAAAATCAAATGTGTATGGTCACAGTGTTGCAAATGAAAAAATATCCTGACACTTGTAAAATGTCATTATGTGCTCATGTTTCAACATGAGTTTCGGCACAAGTTTCAACATGTGTTTCATCAAGACACTTGTAAAATTTATCTATACGTGGTAGTCTCACCACGATTTTCAGTATGTGTTTCAGCACGAGTTTCACCACAAGTTTCAGCATGTGTTTCAGCACAAGTTTCATCACGATTTTCAGCAAAGCAAGAGCAGTTGCAGGAGTAATCAGCAATTCGAATTTACAGTAAACTAACTAAATAAAATGGACCACTAACGCAATCCTTATTCGACTTATTTCCTATTTGCAGAATGGAAATATTTTTAGGTGATGTAGATTGCCCAAGCCCAAGGATTCTCTTGCATCAGTGATGGATGCAAAAGTGTAGGTGGTCCCATTGGTGGACATTTACGACATCACCTGGGATCACATCAAGTACTTGGAAGTGTAGGATTTGGCTTCAACTTTGTTGGTCTTGAAAATCTAGTGACTCAATTATTATTTTTAGGTACATTCACTTGATTTGGACAATTTCTATTTCTCCATTTATATTATTGCATTAAATTTCAAATTCAAAACATGAGTATTGGATTTTTTTCCTCCATAGATTAATTTTTCTAGCGTATATATATTTTCATGGTCTCTAAAATATTGAAAATCCAAAACATTCCATTAACAAAATATTCTCTTCAACCTCTAAATAAAATTGAATACATGTGTATTTGTGATCCAGGTGGATATCAGTGGCCACCCACCTATTCCATTGGTTCAAATACCAGTTTCCATTTTGGCAATTTTTCTACAGTTTTTCGGGTCCTAAACTTTCAGGGTCGTTTTGAGGCCCTAAACGGTGTTTTTTGGGCGCGACACTGTCACACTATAGGATTTAGCCAAAGTGTGTTAGCAACATGTGTAGTGTTAGAAAAAACAGGATCGTGGAGCAATAAAATAAAACAAATGCGGAAATAAAACACAGAAGATACACAATACAATAGAGACACAAATATATGTGGTTCACCTAGCGTGGGCTACGTCCACCAGAGAAATTGTCAGGTCCTTCCTTTATTATTATCCAACAAATGAAGGGATACAACCTATAACAAACCTGTTGTAACTTCCTCTTATTTCTCTCACAGTTTCCTATCTCAGAATACAATATTCGCAACGATACATAGTCGCAATACATTTCCCTCCTAAAATAGGGTTTCCTTCTAGGGAAAAACCCTAACATAACTTCTACTGTTAGATCTACGACCTTATAATGAACGGTCCATATTTACAATGAAATTACAATATACATATACAAGGCAATTTTTCCTTCGGGGGCTTCTCCCCCTAACCCCTGCTTTCCCCCAGACCTCGCAGAGGGGGTAACCCCCCTCTGCACTCCCCTATGTGGAGGAGTGTACATTC
Organism: Picea mariana; assembly: GCA_032191745.1. Classification (NCBI taxonomy): domain Eukaryota; kingdom Viridiplantae; phylum Streptophyta; class Pinopsida; order Pinales; family Pinaceae; genus Picea; species Picea mariana. The sequence goes on along the minus strand of JASDQU010437507.1, from coordinate 2,356 downwards.
TTCTGGGGTGTAAAGTCTTCATGGTGTATAAACACAACTGAAAACAAAGACCTCTGAATCAGGAAGATAATCAGGCTCCACAACCAACAATCTCCCACTTGGAGACTGATCTTAACAAATCCACCATTGTTGTATCTGTTGGACTATGAAACTTCTTGTACCTGGAAAATTTATCATCTTCACCTTCATGCTTGAAGACCAACTGAAACTGAGCAGGAACTCAGTTTCTCCCTGGTTACTCCCTTAGTTAACATGTCTGCAGGATTTTGGCTAGTGTGTATCTTTTCTAGCTTCAAATTTCCATCTTCCAATACTGATCGTATGAAATGGTACCTGATTTGTATATGCTTAGTATTCCATTGGAAGGATTAGTTATTTGCAATATGAATGGCACTATCACTGTCACAATACAAACTGCTATTTTCCTGCTTCTTTCCCAAATCCTCCATAAACCTCTATAACCAAATAATCTCTTTACTAGCCTCTAGAGCAACAACATACTCTGCATCTGTTGTTGAAAGTGCAACAACATTTTGCAGTTTTGAAATCCAACTTATTGTTGTTCCACCTATAGTAAAAACATACCATGTGGTGCTCCTCCTACTATCTTTATCACCTGCCATATATGAATCAACATATCCATGTAGAACAGTGTCTGGACCTTCAAAACATAATGCATGAGTAGAAGTACCTCACAAGTACCTAAGAAACCATTTTACTACCTCCAATGTTCTTTACCTGGATTTTTAATATACCTTCTCACAACTCCCACTGCATGTGCAATATCTAGTCTTGTGCAAACCATCGCATACATCACGCTGCCCACTTTGATGAATAAGGGACCTTGGACATGTATTTTATCTCCTCCTGTGTCTTGGGACACATTTCCTTAGTTAATTTGAAATGCTTGACCAAAGATGTACTAATTGGTTTTTCATTCTGCATTCTAAACCTCTCCAACACCTTCTCTATGTACTCACCCTGAGATAATGTCAATTTGTGATTTTTCATGTCTCTTGTTTTTCTCATACGAAGGATTTTATTTGCGGCACCCAAATCCTTCATTGCAAATGAATTAGCTAATTTCTTCTTGAGCATATTTATATATTGCATATTATACCATGAAACAAGCATGTCATCTACATATAATAGCAATATAATATAGCTTCCATTTTATAGCCTTTTAAAATAAACACAGTAATTAGAATGACATCTGCTATAACCTTGTTTTTTCATAAACTTGTCAAACTTCAAATAACACTGCTTGGATCTTGCTTTAGTCCATACAAGCTCTTCTTCAACCTGTATACCAAATTTTCCTTCCATTTGACCTCATACCCATGTGGTTGTTGCATATAAATCTCTTCCTCCAAATCCCCATGGAGAAAAGTTGTTGTTACATCTAATTGTTCAAGATGCAAATCTTCTACTGCCACAAGAATTAAAATATTCCTAATTGAAGTCATTTTAATAACAGAAGAAAATATTT
>JASDQU010437506.1:34289-45631 GCA_032191745.1 Picea mariana | reverse complement strand
GCGCACGCGTCCACGCTCAATGGGTGTACCACGCTTTGCAATTTTTTGGCCATTTTGTATAGTTTTGACCCTTTTGTTGTGATGTAGAGTTAATCTTGTGCCATGAATGACTGTTTTTCTGTGTTGACGATGCGGAGTTCCTGTCGCCCTATGCGGACGAAATTTCAGTGATAACAGTGGTAAACCGAGCAATGGTACTTTTTCTTTGTGACTACTGCATCAAGCATCCCAAGTTATGGGATGAACATATACCCTATGTACAACATGTGTACAACTGATATTTACATTCATCCACTCAGAGTTCACCTTTTGAGACATGTTTTGGGTACCTACCAAAGGTTCCTTTTGACTTGATGTACAAGAGAGATGCCAATTTAAATGAAGAACGAACAGAGGACATAGCCTGCAAGTTCATGCAGAGGATTCAACAGATACACCATCCAGATAGGGAACAGTTGGAGAAAAGTCAAGAATAGTATAAATCTTGACATGACAAGCACAGGGTTGATCATCAGTTCCAGGTTGGAGACCGGGTATGGCTTCACATTAGCAAGGATATATTGAAGGGTGAAGGCAAGAAACTCAATCCCATTCATTATGAACCCTTCACTATCTTGGAGAAAAGCAGTACAAACGATTTCCATCTGGATCTTCCACCTTATATGCAGATTTACTTAGTTGTGAATATTGAGAACTTGAAACATTTTTAGCCTCCCATGATCAGGGATCAATATGAGGAAGTTTCAATACCATCAGTTGATGATTTTGCACATGAGTACTTGGATGAGCTAGAGCAATATATCATCTTGGACAGGAGGATGAGGACTTCATGTAGGGGTGATGTTGATTATCTTCAAGTGTGCTTAAAAGGTACACATCCAAGCAAGTCAAAGTGGATAGAGAAGAAAAAAGTGAGGGGACTCTTCCCTCACTTACCAGTTGATTGATGAAGTCTTTTGATGTTCCAAAAATCTCTCAGTGGGAAGGCATGGCCCATAAAGGATCCAAAGAAGGATAAGAATAACTTAGAACTCACAGAGGAAACTCAAAACGCGTATAATTGCTCCAGCAGACAGAGAAAGGGAAAAAATTCAAAGTTCCCAAAACTTAGTGAAAACAACATGATCGTGAAGATCTTTTCGCAAGATTTCTAACGGTGCAAATGACTCACCAAACAGAGTTACATCTTGAAATATATTCATGGTCAAAGTTGCAGTCAAACAAGGCCATTCAACAGGGGGGCACATCATCATCCATACTGCTGACATCAGCATGACGTCAACAACTGACATGGTAGGGTTATGTCATCATATGTGTTGTTGATGTCATAATACCACGTGGCAGCCTCTAGGCTACCATGTGTCACCTGCCAATGGGATTTTCAGGGGTTCATATGGACCAATAGAAAATTGCCACGTGGCACCCCAGGTGACACGATGTGGCACCACCCAGGAAGTGCCACATTTTAGGTACAAAATGATAGGATGGCGACGTCAACAGAGAAGTGGAATTATCAATGGGTGGCATGTGGTCCAATCAGGTGATGACATGCAACATCCCCGAAATGCCCAATATTAACTCGTGAACAAATTTTGTTTTAAAAAAATGGTGGGTCCGCCAAATCTAGCGGACCATGCCAATTTTAAAGACAAGATGGAAGGAAGTCTAGATTTTGCTAAAGTTAGCGAGAGAATATATTGTAATATATATATTTCAAAAAACAACACACCAAAATGGAGTCCAGTGGGATTCGACCCCAGAACCTCCGCGATGCCCAAGCCTTAATGAATCCACCCACAACTAATGTGCCCTAGGTACCTCTTGGTAGATCCACTCATGATTATTACTTAAAAGTTACAATCCACCAAGAGCCAGAAGGAGAGGCGTGGACCATACGGACCTGTTGGCATGGATTTTGAGACAAAACAGACATCATTGCAGGTTGCAGAGTGCACAAAAACAAAGAAAAAATTCTTCTTGGGCCTGGGAGTGCCAGAGTCAGATCAAAGCATGGAGACAGTTATTTTTGGGTAATTTGACAGCAGGAATTCAATGGTGATTTATGTTTTCTAATATGAACATTATTTCTGTAGCTTGATTTCAGAATGAGGTATATTTATGTATTTGCAAAATTATTTTGTTGAGTTAATGAAAGAGCCTACCCATTTGAGAGCAAGACTCGGAGACATAGTCCATCGGGGATGAACTCCTTTATTGAGTTTTTATGTTTATATATGATGCTTATGTCTCTTCATTTTTAAGTTTTCCCTTCTTTAATGGTACACTTTAATTTATGCTCATTTAATCCAATTCTTTATAAGTCACGATGACAAGATCCCGGATCATTGGTTGTAAATATTATTTTAAATTTATTTGATTTAAATATAGATAAAATGATTAGAAAATATGGTTACAAAAAGAGTAATTCATTATTCCATGGGAGAGTGAAAAGAGATAAAAACCACCATAGTAAATATTTTCCATGAGGAAAAGTGTAAAACCACTCCCAAAGATGTGGGGTGTGAGGGAACAAGCTAGCATGAAGTTATGCTAAGACTATTCCCTAGGGTTAGGGATGAGGCTAACTTGGATAATACCTAGGCAAGCTATTATTCTCCTTGGTGAGACAAGGAAAGACAAATATAGAGGAGACAGGACGTTGATTTTGAGTTTGATGGTTCTATGAAAGAGTCAAACTCTAATTTATCTGGAAAACATTATTGAAATTTTAAATCCCTATGGAATAATGAATTAGGATTGGGTGTAAGAGGAGAAATTTATTTGGTTGTTATGGTCTATGGTTGGGAGGAACTGGATTTTCTACTCAGTTTGTTCCTAGAATTTTGAAGAAAACCCAGATATGTTATTGTTGCTTGTTCTTTTCAGATAGTAAAAGAAAGATAGTTGTATTAGAAAATATTCACTATTTATAGTAGAATTGGATAAAGACTGGAGTATACATTTATATGTTGTTTTATTAAAAAAAAATTGTAGAAAAAAGTGTTATATAATGTTTGTTTATAGATGGAAAATGTATACGTGCGTATTGTTTATTGGAGATTCTATTGCAGAAAAGAAAAACTACATAAGCATTAAGGGTCATAACAAATAGATATGAATGCAAGATTTCTAGTATAGATACAATTTCTACAAAGAGAATGTATGCATTCATAGAATAACTTTATTTCAGGTATAGTATAATAAAACAAAGATATAGAGTTTAGAAATATATCTTGACAATCTTGTAATAGAATATTTTCTTTATAAGGGGTAAGAAGAAGAAGGAAGGAGAAAAAAAAACTTTCTAAATTCACATCTATAGAATATATGCTAGTTATTATAAAATGGTTATCTTGTAGAGAATATAGATTATTTTGAGTACAAAAATAATAAACAATAAATAAAAAAATAAACATGCACTAAGAGGAAGCAAATATTGCATGAAAAACAATAATCTGAAAGGGTATAGTGTTCATTCAAGCCTCATGTTTAACCTATAATCTATCTTTCCTTCTAAGGAGTAGAGTGCGTGAGAATCCAAGAATATTATCTTTGTACCTCATACAAAAATATGAAATGTTGAAGCCACATGCCTTCATATCATGCTCTCTTCACCCTACAAACACAAGTCCCAAAGATGGGTGTTATCCTTGTGGAACTAAGAGGTTGGCCATTGTCACCTCACTAACTCTCCTCTACACTTCATCATAGGATAAATGGAATCCTAACCAAGTGGGGCTTCCCTAGGGGTTACTAAGATTAATATCTGTAATGGATTTTTGGAGTATGAGGAAGAAAATAATGTAAAAGGAAAATATATAAGAGACTCGTATGAGTCATCTTATAACCGTATATATATAACTCATTGTTTGATGACCACCTCTTCTATAACTGATGTGACCCAAAGGAACAAATTTACTACCTTTCCTTAATGGGTAATCTTAGTGGGATTTCTTAACGAAATGGTTATCTCAATATATCGCTCAATTGGGCCAAGTTCTTGTATATGAGTATGGCCTCTACAAGTAACATAAACGAGTATAAGTTGGAATGCAAAGAATCTATTTTAACAAAATTATAAACATAACATACAAGGAGAAGATGAATAATACCTATTATAGTAAGGTATTCGATTACTGCTAAACATCAAACCAACATTCGAAATCATTATTGATTTTGATAGAAAGAATATTTAACCTTTCATGGATTTCCTGACAATTTAGATAAAATTATGAGTCAAAAAATACATGAATTTACACTTGAAATACTTCAACAAAAGAGACATTGATATTATTATAATATTATGATAGCATTATGATTAAATTAATGGGTTCAAGATGAACAATTTTTTTTTACAGTACAAATATACATATAGCAATAAATATTGTTTAAGACAAAAAGAGTTGATGTCAATCATGTTTTGCACATATCAAAAAAANCAACACCAAGTGGTCCATAGTTGTATGTGGAGCTAAATAATGGAAAACCATGGGATAACATCTTAGGTATGTTGGAAACTTTGCGTAGCATACGAGAGGAATTACAAAGCATGAAGATAGAGAATAAAAAATGTGGGATGTGGGATTTGAGGGAACAAGCTAGCACAAAGTTAGGCCAAGGAGATTCCCTAGGGTTAGGGTTGAGGATAATTTGGAAAATACATAGGAAAGATATTATTCTCCTTGGTGAGACAAGGAAGGAAATGTATATAGGAGGCAGGATGATGTCGAGTACTTATGATGAGGATTTTGAATTTCATGGTTCTGTGAAAGAGTCAATCTCTAATTTATCTAGAAAAGGTTATTAAAACTTTAATTCCCTATGTATATACAATTGAACGAATCCCCAATTCCTATTGTGATCAAGTGCCACTTGCCTCAAGTTTGGTCACAAGACACTTAGCCCGGGCTTCAGAATTTGGTCATTGAGTTCACCAAATGTCAAAAGTACGGGTTTCAATCATTGATCCCACCACTCAAAGTCATTGGCATCATGTACTACCAAATACCTTGATCATCTCAAAAGTCACCGAGACCAAGTACCAAATCCCACCAATAAAGATCACAAGGGGCTCAGACTGTGCACAACACATTAATCAAATAGGGTTGTTTGGGGGTTTAATAATTAATTTACATTGTGTTTAAAACATTGTACTTAGTTTCCAAGTTTCTAAGGAATTAAGGAGGTGAGTAATAGTAATTGGCAGGTTCCTCACAGTGCTAGCATAGCTGAAAAGGAAAGGGAGTTATAAAATTACCCAAACAATTTACCAAGCTTATAGGCTTTTGACCCCAACCTTTAGCCACTTAGCCTAAAGAGAGTAAAATTTTTTTACGGACAAGTAAAAAAAAAAACTTAACTTACACCAAACCCTATGTTTGCAAGTATAAGTTGAGTGAATGTGGAATGCCTTAAACTCTTCCCTGATAATCATTTGGTTTGATGAAGATTTAGTTATTCAAGATGGTTAGGACTCGATGAAATCAAGGTCGAGGGGCATCGTCGCAAGGACCACCAATGCAAGTGCTGCCACCACCATCGCTTGAATTAGCTCTCGTTTTGTGTTATTTAAAGGTTATTAATGAGACATTAAATTGATTCCAGTCAGCTGATGTCGAAGTGGAACCCCCACCATCTAGAGTGGGTAACCCTGAAGAAGCAAGGGACTCAGAGGGAGGGCCTCTACTAGGGGACATCACCAGAGAACTACAGAAGATAAAAATCCAAAATTTTGTTGGGGGTCATGCAAGTGAATGTGAAGAGGCATGATTGGAAGGAATGACATGATGTTTCACCTTAATAGACTATTCTTCCACATCTAAGGCGAAGAGAGAAATATTTTAGTTGAGGGATAGTGCCTTGAACTAGTGGGGTAACTTGGAGAGGTAGTTGCACCTTACCCCAGACACCGTCTCATGGGATATGTTTGAGGAAAGGTTTCAGAGGAAATATTTTCCTGCATACTATGAGGAACAACAGGTAGGAGCATTTCATGCTCTAGTTCATGGAAACAGGACAGTGGAATAGTACGAGATCAGGTTCACGGAGTTAGTAAAATTTGTCTCGTACATGGATACCGATCAACGACAAGTAGAACATTTTTTGTTTGGGTTAAACCCTAATATAAGGGCCACAGTATGGATGTGGAGACCATCATCAGTAGTTGAAGCAGTTGAAAATGCACGTTACACGGAGGAGCATATATGATTAAACGAAGGTATGAGATCAACCTTTCCACAACATCATGGATTTGTGGGGAAGGCCCCTATGACCTTCTCCATGGGAGGAAGCTCTAGGCCACCTCCTTATGTAAATAGAGTCGCACCTATATCACTTTCTATAGGTATTTCAATGACAGTGAGTGCAACATCCCACTCATCACCAATGAAGCAGGAAGGTCCACAAACTTCTCAGGGAGTAGCAAGTAGGGGAAGGAGATCCAAGGGTAGGAACTCATTTCATAGACCATCATAGGGAAGTGCGCATGATCCATCTTATGTTAATTGTTGGGGGTGTGGAGGACCTCATTACCAGCGTGACTGACTAGAGTCACAAGAAGGATTTGTGCATAGAGAAGGAAAGGCCCTGATGGGAAGAGAGAGTAGTAGTCACCATATTTATGCAGCGGTTAATAATTTCCAGGAAGAACATCAATCCATAGTGGTGGAGTCGTCAGGTATGCTAAATCATGTCAATGTTAAAATTTTGTTTGATTCCAGTGCTATAGATAGTTTCATTTTACCTTGTGCATTAGAAAAGTGTGGGTTGGCAGCCTACAAGCACGATGACTTTAAACAAGTCGAGATGGCTTCGGGGAGAAAACAAGTGGTAGGACCTAGCATCAATAATTTTCTAGTATACTTGGGAGTGTGCACTACTAGGTTGAAGGTGTACGTCACTGCTCTCGGGACGTATGATCTAATCATTGGAATGGACTGGTTAGAATACCATCAAGCTATGGTAGATTGTTTCAAAAAAAGGGTGCTTTTTGTTGACGATCAAGGAAGGTCAGTAGAGATCCACAATGTATGGAGGAAAGTGTCTCTACACTTTATCTCAACTATGAAGGTTAAACGGTTCATGAGGAAAGGTTTTTGATTGTATGTAGTGGAAGAAGTTGATGAAGGGAAAGGACCCTCCTTGGATCAGTATCCAATATTGTCATAGTTTAATCATGTTTATCCAAAAGAGTTTCCAGGGTTACCTCCTGAGAAGGAGCTTGATTTTACCATTGAGCTAAAACCTGGTGTGGAACGAATTTCCAGGACACCGTATAGGATGATGGCACCAGAACTTTGTGAGTTGCAGATGCAGTTGAAGGAACTACTTGACTTAGGACTAATAAGGCCTAGTGTCTCACCTTGGGGTGCACCAGTAATTTTTTTCAAGAAGAAGGATAGTTCCTTATGACTGTGTATAGATTATAGGGACTTGAACCGTGCTACAATGAAAAATAGGTACCTAATGCCACAGATATATGATCTCTTTGATCAGATGAAAGGAGCAACGATGTTCTCAAAAGTTTATCTACGATCAGGGTATCACCAATTAAGGATTAAGGAAGGCAATATCCTAAAACGACCTTTCAAAATAGATTTAGCCATTATGAGTTTATCGTAGTACCTTTTGGTTTGACCAATGCACCAGCAGTATTCATGAGCCTCATGAATGGTGTATTCTGAAAGTAATTATACCGCTTTGTATACGTATTTTTGGATGATATCTTCATCTATTCCAAGAATGAAAGGGAACATGAGGAACACTTGTGATTGGTGTTGTCCTACCTTAGAGAGAAAAAATTGTATGGAAATTTTTCGAAGTGTTCTTTCTTCCAAAAAGAAATTCACTATTTAGGTCATATCATTTACGATGAAAGAATCTATGTGGACCCAGAAAAGGTAAAGCCCATTATGCAATGGCCAGTGCCGAAAAATTCTCATGAGGTAAGAAGCTTCATTGGGATAGCAGGTTATTATTGGACGTTTGTGGAAGGGTTCTCTAAAATAATGAAACACATCACCACCTTCTAGTGCAATGGGGTCATGTATGCATGGACAGAAGAATGTGATAGTGCATTCATCGAGCTTAAGAGGTTACTAACTACTGCACCAATTCTACGAGTGTCGGATATGGGAAAAGACTTCACAGTATACATGGATGTCATGAAGCAAGGATTTGGGGTTGTGATAATTCATGATGGAGGAGTGATAGCATATGTGTAAAGGAAGTTGAAGCAACATGAGGAGATTTATGCTACTCATGATATAGAGTTGACAGTTGTAATGCTAGCTCTGAAAATTTGGAGGCACTGTCTAGTGGGGTGAAACTTTGAGCTCAAAACAGACCATGAAATATTAAAGCATCTCTTAACTCAAAGGGATCTCAATTCCAAGAAGAGGTGATGGAGTGATTTTATGAGTGAGTACAATTTTGGAATTTCATACATCAAGGGAAAGGCAAATGTGGTCGTAGATGCCTTGAGAGGGAGACCATGTGTCTTCTCCTTGGTACCCCTAAAAATTAATCTGAGGGAGCATGTGTTGGGGAAACTTCTTGGAGATAGTTGGTATTTAAAGGTTACTTCAATCCTCCATAGTGGAAGGAAATTAGATCCAAAGTATGAAGGATATATCCTAGAAGCAGATGGATTATTAATATATCAAGGAAGGATGTACATCCCTGGAGGTGGGGATATTCAAAGAATCATACTCAAAGAATCCCATAGAGAACTTTATTATGCACATCGGGGTGTGAAGAAAATGTACGCAGACATGAAGAATATTTTCTTCTAGGTAGGCATGAAGCATGATGTAGTCCATTTCTTCGCCAAGTTCCTAGAGTTTCAACAAGTGAAGGTTGACCACCACCACCCGATATGTCTCCTACAACCGCATGATGTTCCTATGTCCAAATGGAAATTCATTTCTATGGATTTTTTTGTGGGATTGTCACTCACATCGCATAGATACAATTCCATTCTTGTGATATTTGATAAGTTGACCAAGAGTGCTCATTTTATTCTTGTTAGAGACACTTTTGATGTCACTAATGTGGCACGCATGTTTATAAGTGAGGCCATTTGTTTGCACAGGTTACCCAAGAAGATCATTTCAGATAGGGACTCTCAATTCACATCTAGGTTTTGGACAAGTTTGCAGTGAGCATTGGGAACATAGTTGACCTTAAGCACAACTTATCATCCTAAAACAGATGGGAAAACTGAGAAAGTAAATTAGGTTATGGAAGACATGCTTAGGATGTATGTTATGGATAATCAAACCCATTGGGAGAAGTACCTACCTTTGGTAGAGTTCGCCTACAATAACAATTTTCATAGCTCCATTGGAATGCCACCCTATGAAGCTTTGTATGGAAGGCCATGCAGGACATTGTTGAGTTGGGAAAGGTTAGAAGACCAAGTGACAAGTGGGCCAGAATACATTCAAGAGATGGAGGAAGAGGTGACTCAGAATAGGAAGCGACTAAAGGAAGCACAAGATAGACATAGAAGTTATGTTGATTCACATAGGACTGATCGAAGTTATAAAGTGGGAGATCAAGTTTTCATTCGTATCAGGCCTAATAAGAGTACCATTCGGTTTGGGAAGGGGACAAAGTTGTCACCTCAATTTATTGGACCAATCAAAATACAAGAGAGAATTGGAACCATTGCCTATCATCTCATAATTCCACCACACTTTCATAAAACTCATAATGTTTTTCATGTATCTGTTCTACGTCATTATGCTGTTGACGAATCTCATAAACTGAATTGCAAGGAATTGCAGGTATCGTAAGCGAGAACCATCATGGTAGAACCGTTACGCATATTGGACCGTAGGGTCTGATAGCTCAAGAACCATTTGGTATACCAAGTTAAGGTCTATTGGGACAAGTATAGCCTAGGATCTTCTACTTGGGAGGATTTTGAAACCTTACAACGAGATCATCCCTCACTTTTTTTACCACCTTTGGAATATGTTTTCTCGAAGGTTGGGTGTATGTAATGCCACCTTTTGACTTAGACAACTAGAATTACTTAAGGCCTAATCATCTTTATTTTCTATTAAGTGTGAAGCTATTAATGATACACTTGAACTTTTAAGACATATGAACCTATGTGAATGTCAATTCTATGAATTTTTTATGCTATTTGAATTATCATGGATATTATGCAATCTATTTATAACTTGAAAATTTTGACATTTAAAGTTGTTGGTACATGGATACTAGATTGAGATTATGATTAAATGAATTCACATGATGATGATTCATGGATATGTATGAGTTGTTTTATAGACTAATCTACAAGTCAACAAGCCATGAAATAGCCAAAGAATAATCATGATAAAAGGTTGATGTCGTGAACATTGACCAGGAAACGATATGGTATAAAATTTGTATGTGAAATGATATTGGTTCAAATGCATTGCTATGATATGTGAACAAGTGCAGGTTTTTCAGGTGGTGATACTACCTAAAACTGAATATACAATGACAAAATTCCCGACAACACAATTCCACTATATGTTCCATGGTAGGGTGTTGACCCTACTTCTATTAAAAGGGGTGGAGGCATTTCTCGCTGTGTATCCTCTGAAACCTGGAGTCATGGGAGGATGGTGTTATCTCACACTCTTCTATACGTGTGATGATGATTGTCATATGCCTACTGGGGAATCTTGGTCAAGATAGTTGACACTTCCACTTACAGGTTCTATCTGGAGTTAGGTCAATATAGTTGACGATCCAATATAGTCTAGCAGAGGAAGGATAGGGATGGAATATGGAAGTAAGTTAGGGAGGAAGGATGAATAGAAGTAGTTGAGAGTATGTGGGGATTTCTCCTTATAGTAGAATTTATGTTCTCCCTCTTTTTGAAAATAAGATATGTATATATGTATATTTATAATTGCTTAATTGAACTACAATTATCTAAATGAATGTTGTTTGTGCTAAATTATTATAATTGAGGGATTTTGCGAGAATTTTAAATGGTTTACAATATTTTATGAAATGAATAGTCTTGTTGATTGGATTGGGCACATGCAATAATTACTTTAGGAGTGGTAATTATTGTCATTAGTGCATGTATGAGTCATGTATGTTCCAACTACACATGCATGCCTTGCATATGTACACTAGTATGTATAAGTGTTTTAAATTGATGATTTTGATTATTTGATGTAGATGTATGAATCGTGTTGTTACCCTTGTATTGTAAATTACTCTAACTTCAGGACAAATTTTATTGAAGGGTGGGTGCATGTAACAACCCAAATCGATTAATTTTTATCATATTTTTTATTTTAAATTTAATTAATTATTAAAATATATTAAAT
>JASDQU010437505.1:89981-102165 GCA_032191745.1 Picea mariana | reverse complement strand
CCATATTACATTGTAATATGGTATACCATATTACAATGTAATATGGTAATACCATATCTCATGTAATTTTTTTTTAAAAACTTAATGCCACCGTCGCAATATCGACAATAGTTCATCGAAAAAATGCATTTTGACCACCGTGGCAATAGCGACGAACTTTCGTCGCAAGTTGCCATAGTTTTTCGTTGCACATACAACATCTTCGTTGTAACTTTGGTCTTGATGAATCAATGTCGTCTCTATTTCCATGGGTATTCATCGCAATTTGCCACAGTTTTTCGTCACACATACAACATCTGCGTCGTAAGTTTTTGATTTGTCAAAAATTTTCTTTGCAATTGCGATGAGATTTTGTCGTAATTGCCACGGTTGTTTGTTGTACTTACGACGATATTTCATCGGAATTGAGACGATGCAAAGGGTTAATTGAACTTGACTGTGGTGACACATGGAGAGATAATTTCGTCAATGTTTCCATGCACACTTGGATTGTCAATAGAGCGACGAAATTATTCCAACGAAAAAAAAACTCGTCTTTCGTGGAAATTGCGACGAATATGTGTGGCAATATCAACAAAAAACCGTCACAAATTTGGTCATATGTACTAGTGACTAAGAGAAGAAAACAAGTTACTCAAGAAAGAATTGATGAAACAAAAGGAAAGTGTTCTCATTTTTGAAGAATCCCAACAGGTCATAGAGAACTTAAGAACTCAGCTAGAAGAAGCCAAAAAGATCGAAGAAAATCTTGAATATCAAAATAAGTGTTTGGAAGCCAACATAGTAGCATAGAAGGAAGAAGCATAAATGAGAGAGAATATATTGACAGATCATCTTAAGGAAAGAACTAACGATCTAAACCATCTTGAGTCAGAGTTTGGTCAAGAAGAGAAAGTACTTGGAGAAGAAATAATCACATTAAAAATTCATCTTGAAGAAGCGAAGAGAACAGAAGAAGTCATGAAGTCTCAGATATTAAAGAAAGAAGAAGAGGTTGAGAAACTTGAAGAAGAAGTTGTCACATTGAGAAGTAAAATCGTCAATCTCAAAAGGAACGTTAAAGAGACATAAACATCCACATCAGTTACAAAGAATGAAGAGAAGCACTCTAGGTTGATAGAAAAGAAGAATGAAGAAAATAGAAAGAGTTATGCAGAAGTACTCAAAGGAAGAAATCATGGTCAACCAGAATCTAAAAAAACTATTGAAGATACGTATTCAAGAAGACCATATGTGTTTAAGACACAAAGAAGCTTCAACCATGATCATGATCAGTTAAGGAAGAAATTCAGAAGGACTACACCACAAAGAAGATGATTCACTCCCAGGTATGCAAATTTCTTTTATGGTCATTTTTTTTGTTGTACTTATTTTGGACATAAGGTTGAAGATTGCAGGGATTATAAAAGAAATGTTCAAGAAAGAAGTGCATATGTGGTCACACGTAACATTGAGTGTTACAAATGTCATAACTATGGACACATATCTAGTTATTGTAGAAGCATGATCGATACTTCCATGAAAGAGAACACTGATATCAAATATTACAAAGTATGGATAAGAAAACATGAAGAACGGGTGAACAAAGACAAGGTACTAGAGATCGCAAGATTGACAATAAAACGAGATGAAGAAAATTCTATAGAGAAAAATAAAGATGTTAGATACAAAAAAGTTTGGAAAATAAATGAAAGAAAGGAAGGACAGGAAATAAGGAACAGGTTCAAGAGATTGTACTTTTAGGAATTGTAGTGAAAGATGAATCCATAGACATAAAGAAATAAGTCAAAGATCATAGAGATAATGAATGTAACAATGAATATGATGATGAATCTACCAATGAAGATGATGATGAATACACATTAGAGAAGGAATTATGATGAGCCATCTGGCTTAGAGACTCCCAAGTAATATGAATATTAGATAGGGGGAGTCTATGCGATAGATGTGACAAACAAAAAAACCATCCTTCAAGTATCTTGCAGAGTTTGAGAAGACAGATTCAGAGAAGTCAGTTAGAAGAAGTATAGTTTGATAGATTAATCAAGACTTCATGATAGTATAGTGATAAATGGGTCAACATTATGGACAGTTGCGCAAGTAGAGTCTTGGACTATGGACATAGATGGATTCATAAGAACACTTAGCAGGTTTGGATAGATATATGATAGTGGATGAGAGCATGGATTCATATATTGGTTCAGAGACAAAGGAACATTATCATAATGGATGATAATTACATAGGAAATGGCTCGAACAATTCTAATGGATTCCAAATTGACAAATAGTTTTTGGACATATGTAGTGCATACATCAGTTCACATTCAAAATAGAGTAATGCTCAGAAACAACAATGGCAAAACTCCCTACGAACTATGGAAAGGAAGTACAAACAACAACGTCTACATCAAGGTAGCTCAAGGTAATATTTTATCAATTGAAATTTATGTTGATGATATTGTTTTAAAATTACTAATGACGGGTTAAACCAGAAATTTGCAAAGGATATGCATAATGAATTTGAAATTTCACTACTTGGAGAACTATCCTTCTTTTTGGGTCTTCATATATGTCAGAGAAACCAAGGAATTTTTATTTCTCAAACCAAGTATATCAGAGAAATGCTAAAGAGGTTCGGAATGGAAGATTACAAACCGGTTACCACTCCTATGCAAACCAGTTGCAAGTTGAGCAAAGATGATGATTCAAAGTCTATAGACTAGAGGCAATATAGTTCAATGATTGGTAGCTTACTATATGTGAAAACATCCAGACTAGATGTAATGTAGGCAGTTGGAAAGGTGGAACGATTTCAACCAGCAACAAAGGAATCACATGTTTTAGCAATGAAGAGGATTTTCAGATATCTCAAAGGAACAAAAGATTTTGGATTATGGTATCCAAAAGGAAAGGATCTATCACTTATTTCCTACACAATTGTAGATTGGGAAGGTTTCATTGATGACCAATGAAGCACCAGTGGAGAAGCGTTCTACTTGGGTGAGTGTTTAGTATCTTGGCTAAGCAAGAAAAAATCATCAATATGCTTATCTACAGCCAAGGTAGAGTATATTACAGTAGCAACATGTTGTACATAGGTTCTATGGATGAAACAAACTTTGATAGATATACAAGTTGAGTATGATGAGGCCATTCCAATCTATTGTGATAATACAAGTGCCATCAGTATCTCAAAGAACCTAGTGATGCACTCCAAGATGAAGCACATTCCAATCAAGTATCACTTTCTACGGGAACAAGTTGTAGAGAAGAACACCAAAGTTGAATATGTGGGAACAAAAGAACAAGTGGAAAACATATGGAGCTTGCTTAAGACCATAAAGAACTTATAAAGTTGATGAAGTATCTACACCTAAGTTTAAATTTGATCTTTTAGAAACTTATAAAGTTGATTGAGTCTCTATATCTAAGTTTAAATTTGATCTTTTCGAAACTTATAATATTAGAAACCTAATTGGAATAACTTTTAATTTATCTAAATCAATCTAGGTAGTGGTTTGGAAACTCATCTTCATCATGTTTGATTTTTTCCATCCCATCTTTTCTATGGATAGTGTCTTTGTAATACTTTTTTCCTATAATGATTTCAAAAACCTTTATAGGCTAGATTTGTTTTCTATGTCTGTAATCAAACATTTTATTAGCTTCTTAGAGAGAAAAAAAATTGATTTTTATTCGATGGAAAAAATTACTAATATACTTAAATTTATCCCCAAGGCCTTTGGATGACCTTTTTACATGAGAAGAATGTTCTTGGTTTTGATATACCTTATTCATTAAGTTATCCATTACCAAGTATAAATATGCATGACCATCATCTTTATTTTAAAGTAAGAAGAGCTCTATTGGTACCAATTTAAACAAATTTAAATCAAATATGAAATTAGAAGAAATAGGGTAAAGTCCATGAAAATAAATGGTAATATTTACTATTGTAGTTGTATTCAAAAGCATGGATTTGGTATTATGTTTTCTTATTTCATAATTTTAATAACCTATCTTTTTTCGAAAAAGCATTAGCAATAAATGTTTGGAGCATATAAGGTCAAATATACTCGTGCTTATATCATAAATATATTTCATGTTTTATTTGAAAATATAGTGATACACAATTTGAAAATGTAAAGCTCCACCTCATGTTAATTGAAAATATTAAGTGTGTATTTTAGAGATGCATGTGTTTGTTTTGTTTGGAAATATTGCTCCAAAATTTAAATAAGAAAACTATGATCAATTAAGAATAATTTACTATGTATATTTGACTAAGAAAAAATAATTAGACATAATAAATTATGAAAAAATTGACAAGGCGATGTCAACTTGGAAAAATTGGCAAAGCAAGCACATAACTAACTAGGGTGTACTAGCAACGACTCTAGTCGATGAGTGCTAGTTTATGAACTATTTACGACGAGAAATCTGGTCAATGGAAGCTTCTAGATGAGAAACATGTGTCAATTGATTGGTTATCGATGGATCATTTGTCAATGGGAAGTTGTTGACTTGGAGGCTATCAATAATTTCTAGGAATTCAAACCATTTTGTGAATGAAGATTGAAGGTGGAGGTTGAATTATTTTTGTATCTGAATTCTTAAGGCATATGAACACAACTATAATGAATTTTGGAAAAAAATTGTTTGAAGGTGAACTACAAATAGGTAAGGGTTTTTTTCAATGGTCGGTTGATTAGTTGGTTGATCGATTAAGAGAGTATGGTTGGAGTTTGTGGAGAAGGAGAATAAGACATTCGATTCAAGGGAAATTATCTGCCTCAATATCCAAGAGTGTTAGGCATTTTAATCACATCCCTAAGAATCTAAACCATAAAGGAAGTGTCATAAATAGTTGTAAGTATATTACTAGCTAATAGACTCTTTTATATTGATCTTGGACTTTCTTCCTATGATATTGCTCTAGTAAAAAGAAGGCATTGTTATATTATGATATGAATGGTGTGTGTATCTTTCTTTTCCTTGAATTGTTTTCTTAAATAAGGAAAGAAATCTCAAAGCATAGTTTTCATAGGTATAGTATAAATCATTTAATTTAAGTTAACAAATACATAGCTTAAAAATACATTAGGAAATTTCAACTTAGTCATTGGAAGAATATCAATTTGGTATAAAAAAAAAAGTTTGTTTTGTCCTAATGTGTGTGGTGAAAAACCATTATTGGGTAGTCATTGAGTGAAGATGCATTATTTCTTGGATTAAATAAAATCCAACCTTAAATGGCAGACAATTTAGAAATAGATGACGATAAAACAAGATTCAACAAATTGGGGTTGTAGGTAGAAGGTATTGTAGACCTATAACAAGATTTGGTTTGAGAAAAATTTGACAAGAGTCAGAATGGAGAATCACACTCTTCTATAGGTGGAAAGGAGAGGGTAGGAAGTCCCAATATGGACAAGGAAAATATTTTTCATTGGGAAGACAATCATTAAACTTCCAAGAAAATGTTCGAGGTAAAGGATAAGGTGGAAATTAAGCTTTATGATGAACACATGGACCCTAAAGAATTAAGAGTTGGTTAATAAAGATGGAATTCTATTTCAGTATTTGTGGGTTCATAGACACTGAGAAGATATGCTTCTCTTGACTATGGAGGGTTATACACTATTGTGGTGGGAGATTTTATTCCAAGAGAGACATGTTACCAAGAAAAAGTAGGTTTTATATTGGGAGGAGTTCAATATTCTTGTTAAGAGATTAGCCTTCCCAATGGGATATATAAAAAAGAAAAATAATTCAAATAGTATTATTCAAATCAAATCTCCTCGATCTTAGTATGCCAAAATGGACAACTTTCTTCTTAACAATGGCTTTTCTAGATGCCATTCTGATCTTAATGTCTATACCAAGAAAGTAGGAAGCCATATCATAATACTTGTTCTTTATCTTGATGACCTTATCCTCATTGGTAGTGACCCTAAACTTTTAACCCATGTGAAATCTAGCCTTAAAAATAAATTTGAAATGACAAAGTTAGGTTATTTGAATTATTTCCTTGGCCTCCAAGTATTGTAAACCAAGAAAGGAATCTTTCTTTCCTAATCTAAGTATGCTTGTGACCTTCTTCTCCACTTTCACATGGATGAGTCTAAACCAACCCCTTCTCCCTTCTAGTCAGGAGTCAAACTAGCCTCCACTTGTACTTCTCCTAAAGTTGATGCCACTTTCTACCGTCAGTTAGTTGGTATCCTCTTTTATTTGACTCATAGCTGTCCTAATATTTCCTTTGATGTTGGTCTTATTTCCTAGTATATGCAAACACTACATGAAATCCATTGGAAAGTTTCTAAAAGGACACTTCAGTATGTCCTAGGTACAATTTAGTTTGGGATACATTACAGCTCAGGGGGGGCTTCTTTGTTGGTTAGTTTAACTGATTCAAGTTGAGCCAGTGAACTTGATGATCAAAATTCTACTGCAGGTTATGTTTTCAGCATTGGTTTTGGACCTATCACTTGGGCTTCTAAGAAACATTAGGCTATTTATCATTCTTTAAGAGAAGCAAAGTACCGATCATTGGTTAATGCAAGTGAATAAGCCTTGTGGCTTCAATAGATCCTTTCAAAGTTAAAATCAACATCCAACCACCCTCTAGTGTGACAATCAAAGTGTCATCAATCTTGCTAAGGATTTAGTTTAACGTCTATGCAACAAATACATAGAGCTACACATGCACTTCATTAGAAAGCTCATTCATGATAACGTTATTGAAGTGCACGTATGCCCTACAAAAGATCAAGTTGTATAAATTTTCACAAAGTCTCTTACACAAGCGAAGTTTTTCAAACTTCGATCTATGTTAGGAGTTTAGGAAGTTGTCATTAAGGGGGGATACACTACAAGGAAAACACCTTCTGGTGGAGGTTTTTAGTGTTACAAAATTTGGAAAAAAAATTAAAAAAATATATGCTACAACCTCCTCTATTGGCTGCAGAGGTTTTAGCATATGTTTTAGTAGATGTTCCATATAACAAAAAAAATTGGGCAGGTGGAGGTTGTAGTGAATATTTTTTTTCCAGTGTTGTTCTTGTCAAAACACATCGATGTGTTATTGAAAAACATGCATTGACACAGTACTATAATAAAATGCATTGGTACATTAATATAATAAAAATGCATCGGATATTAATATAACAAAAAAATCCCTTGTGTGTTTATAACTATTATACATCATTTCCTCCTTTTTCATTGTATAAAGAGCATTGATGCTCTTATAATTTCTTTGCATCGGTTCTGTCTTGTTTTCATATGAACCACCAATGCATTTGAGGATTTGTTCACCCTAGTGAATTTAATTTGTAGTTATCCCCGATGTGATCAAGTTATCATGAGACCCAGTGTATTTAATATAGCATGTGCCTCAACGCTTGTGTAATTAGTACGTATTGGTATCTGGTTTACCATGTGCACTGAATAGTACTGAAATTTCAAATATTCGAGGTGAGATGTCGGCGTCATTATTTTTAGTATGAACCAGTGTGTATATTATAGTAAAGGAACCGATGCATAAATAATATTTAGAATCTCAGTTCATATAATAAATTTTATGCATTGGTACGTAAAAAAAAATTAGTGCCCTAGTATATATTTCAGACATGAGCACTGTACAATTTTGAAACGATAAATATTATTGTACGTTATATTGTTTACAAAATGGTGCATTTTCAAATAGTATGCACGTGTGTGTTATTATAATTAAAATGCACCAGTGTGTATGACTCCTCAAAATGCATCGATGTCTATATTATGGCAGACACTGTCTAGTGAGTTCAAAATAATACAGTGCATTAATATGTATATATTTTAATTCACTGTTTTTTTACAAATTTTCAATTAATCATTTCAAAATCAAATATTTTTTATAATAATATTGTTTTATATTTTTGTTATTGCATTTTGATATAATGATTTCATTAATGTGTTATCCAATCAATTAAATATCTATTATTTGTAACAATGTAAATCATCCACATATTAATTATTTAGGAACACAAAATTTTACAACATTCGACAATGCAATGAAATAAGAAAGCCATTTTATTGTATATGAATAAGAGACTCATTGTCATACAAAAATGGGACAATGTAAAATTTCAGTACAATAATAAAATTGCATCCAATTTGTAATTGTTACACTTATCGGTAACATGTCCTCATGAAATTGGGACAATATGTCAATACATTAAACAAAATCCCTCATTTTCATAGACAAATATTCCAAAACACACAACTTGCAGTAACATTCAATTATATTGATTGTCTTCATTAGTTGAATTGTTGACATTACTTGAGTTGTGTGCATGCCTCATTTCCTCATCATTTGTAGGTGATATTGTACTTTGGTTTTTTAACGTAATATTTTCCATACTTTATTTCCCATATGTTTAATATGACATGACAAAGCATAGTCAATATAATCAATATAAAATTTTCTTGTTTTTCATTCATTATAAAATAAGGGAAGTTAAACAACATAGCTACTTACAAATTGTTCAATTAAAATTTCATTCTTCAACATATACTCACAACCCATACTTAACACAATGTTTATCAATTCATGGGTTGGCTCCTCTTTGTATGTTAGCACCTAGTAGAAGACATCCATGGACAAGTATAAATTGATTATTTAAATATAAATATCACAACAAACATGAAATATTAAGAAAGGATGAAAATATAAATACTTACAAAGTTTGTGATCAATCCTTTTATTCCTCATCATCATGTATTATGTGTTAAATGGATTCTATTTTTATTTTATTTTCTGCAACAAAATAATTGAAAATTAGTAAGTTGTATTTTTATAAAAAAAACATTAATATAATTATAAATTGTAATTTCCCCCCATTGGTTTACACTTTGTGGTTTTGAACTTTGTGGTTTTGAAAACTCTATGGTTTTAAACTCTGTGATTTTGCAAACTCAGGGGTGAATACATACAGTGGTGAATATATCTCTGCTGTGAATATTATCTCTGCGGTGAATACATACGATTGTGAATATGATCTCTACGGTGAATACATTCTGCGGTGAATATATCTCTCTCGTGAATATTATCTGCGTAGTGAATACATACGATGGTGAATATATCTCAGTAAATATTATCTCTATGGTGGTGAATATTATCTTTTTAGTGCAACAGTGAATCTCGTTTACGGTAAATCTGATCTATGGTAACTCTATTAGTGACTATTCAAACCCTTCTGTGAATTAGGTGCACAAGTTTATTATTTATTTATTTATTTTTCTTTTCAATATGATTAGTTCACCTTCGATACCTAAATCTAATAAAGGAAGGCCTAACAAATTAACCCTAGGTAGTTTGCACAAATCTATAGAATCAATAGAAAACATAGAGAAGAGAGAGAAGCCAAACTTCAAAGTGAATTAGTAGTAATGCTTCAAAGTGAGTTACTAGAAATACTTGATAATAAATTTAGATCCTTTGAAGGCATTATTGAGAGAC
Organism: Picea mariana; assembly: GCA_032191745.1. Classification (NCBI taxonomy): domain Eukaryota; kingdom Viridiplantae; phylum Streptophyta; class Pinopsida; order Pinales; family Pinaceae; genus Picea; species Picea mariana. The sequence continues at coordinate 92,663 of JASDQU010437505.1, read as the reverse complement.
ATATGGAAAATAAACTACTAGGGTTTCAGACTCAGCTACACAATATGGAGGCTATATTACAAGAAATAGAAAAAAGAAACCAAGAACAAAAAAAATCAATGAAGGAACGAAAGGTGGATGAAAATAGCAATCTTAGGGTCAAAATTAAAGAGTTAGAAGATAAGCTAATTAACAATTTGACCCTAAATAGTGTGGAACACAAATTGGATATCAAACATGTTGAAGATAAAATGAATAAGCTCATAGATTTAGACCATGAGCGTAAGAAAAGAGCCTCGAACCTCATAATTTTTGGTATAAAAGAACAAAAATATGAGGACACATTAGCAATAGTCAAGGAAGAATTAAAAAATAAATCACAAATTGAAACAATAGGCATTATAGAAGCAAAATTGTTGGGAAAAACAATTGAACATAAATATATGTTGATTCAGGTTATGGTAATCTCTAATGCCCATAAATATGACATACTTAGTAAAACTTCAAGCTTAAAATGGTCTGGAATATTTATAAATGAAGACCTCATTCCAAAAGATCATGTTAAATTAAGAAAGGAGGTTCAAAAGGTAAAGGAAGCTAGAAAGGAAGGAAAATGGGCAATAATAAGGAACCAGAAAGCTATTATTAAGGATGGAGACCAAAAGGACAATGATAAATAGCAATTCATGACACTTTGGATCCTCTTTTGGAATTGTCGTGGTTTTTCATGGAGTAAAAGGCCTATAAGCAACTGGATATCGAGTGGCATTGACATTATTCTCTTGGTTGAAACTTAGGAGAATGAAGAATGTAAGGTCCCTAATATCGAAAGATTTGTTTTATGGTCCACATGGAACGTGAAGTCCTTTCGTAGAGGGATTGAAGGCATATCATGTTACATAAAAACAAGCATCTCTCCTCACATCCGGCTTCATAAGAAATATCCTCTTAATTAGTACATATGGATGGATATATCCGATATTAACTCTAAGAAGATTTATATGACAATATGTTATTTTGCACCTATTAAATCTACTTTTTATACAAAAAACAATCTAGATAAGAATCGTCCCTACAAAATCTTAGAGAAAGATATCTACAATATGAAAAATGAAGGTAGTATCCTCATGTTAGGAGATTTTAATGATATGAAAAAGACTTCGGCATTGTTTTAAAACTCATATCGTATCATAACAATATTGAAGTTGACTATCATAGTGTTACATCAACCCTCTCTACTTCAATTAACAATTTCTCTATTGAGGTGCTACATAAAAATAAAAACACTACAACTAACCCTTGCTACGATATTGAATGTAAAATTACTAGAAAATCCATTAGGGATGCTTGCAATATATCTTTAAAATTTGATAAGATAATTAGATACAAAACCTTAATTAAATAGGGGAAAAAAGACTATATACATAGAAAGCAAGAGAAGCTTTTGCACCTATTTAAGATAGATCCTAAGAAATTATGGAGGCAAATTTTAACTCGTAAACCTAAAGAAAATAATAATATTCCCTTGAAGTACTGAAATTTCTACCTTAACAATATGTATGAATACACTAACGTCATGGACAACATGCCAAACAATTCTACAAAGGATGAAGAGTTATCTATAGAAGACATTAAGTTTGGGGTTAAGAGGCTCTCAAAAGGAAAATCTAAGGACCTTCAAGGTTACCAAGCTAAAATATTAAAAATTGGAGGACATGTCCTCATCTCTCACATATAGAAGCTCTTCAATTTAGCTATCCAACAAGGCTTCCCAAAACCTTGGAATCAAAGCCTCATTGTACCTATTTTTAAAAGTGGGGATAAAAACAATCCCTCTAATTATAGGACCATTATGATTAGCCCCATTTTAGCTAAGCTATATGAAAGTATTTTGGAAAAGAAGATAATCACATGGCTAGAAATCCATAGAAAAAGAGCTAGAGGTCAGACTGGGTAAGAGGCTACCATTCCACTATGGACTACCTTTTTTAATTTAGGATCATTGTAGAGGAGTGTTGTAATGATAAAACTGATATCCTTTGTTGTTTCATTGATTTTAGAAAATCTTTTGACCCTGTGTGTAGGACTAACCTCTGGAATAGGTTAGAAGAGGTTAAAGTCCCTTTCAAGTTAAGAGAGGTTGTAGTAAGGCTATATGAGAAAGTTATTGCCAATTTTAGGAACACTAAGAGATGGTCAGAAGATATTGATTGTAATATAGAAGTCGAGCAAGGTTGTCCCCTATCCCCTACCCTTTTCGACATCTATATTGATAAGTTAGAATATTGTTTAGAGGACGCAGGCTGTGTTGGCCTGACTCTCTGTTCAAGGATAAATTCGTGAGTGCGGACACAGACCAATCTCCACAGATCCACCTGGATCTGGAACAAACCGTGACAGAATACTACTCTTTCCCTAGTTCTAAAGTGTTGAATGGACAAGAGAAGAAGGACGATGTACTTACTTGTGAAATCTCTCCTTATCTCTGTTGATCCTCGCTCTGCTACGATGCTCTTGCGTCGTCCAATCACAACAACACAAACCAATCACAACAAAATCATTAATATATTCAAAACTCTAGACTATACATGTGATCAAGGAATCATGTAATAAGATGATATCATCATTATGGGAAAGGGACATATTCATGTATTATATTAACTGAAAGAGAAATATACAACCTGAGCCTTGATGTCGTAGATC
>JASDQU010437505.1:59056-89881 GCA_032191745.1 Picea mariana | reverse complement strand
CTCCCTATTCTCAAGATACTATTGTGTGTTTTCGAGCTTTGGAGAGTGTTTCTCTCTTCCTACTCCAAAGCACTAGCCTAGCTATATGTTGGTGTAAAAGAGCCCTAGAAAAGAGTTACTAGATCAATTTTATTATTACGCAAAGTTTTAATGGCTGTTATTTACTCACAGGTAATGGAAGTGAAATTCAATGATGTGTGACTCTGACCCAATCAATGCAAGGATATGAAGAAATGTAATCTTTTCATTCCATGAATCCTAATTATGGGAGAGAGAAGACGATTTCCAATTCCAATGCAAACACTACAATGTATATGCAATCTCAATTTCCTTTTAAATGTTAATGCAAATAATCAATTATCAATGAAACTTTCCTGAATGTCCTTTTCAAAAACTTCAAAGCTCTAAAATTCTACAATTTTGATTTTCAAAGTTTGCAATAAAAGCAAAAACAAAAGACTTGAAAGAAAACAAATGGTTCACTTTCCAAGAAGAACTTTGATAACAAAGAAAAGAAAATCAAATCATCAATACCAAATAACCAATGAAAACCCCAACCAAAACTTTCAATGATAGTAAGAACACAAAACAAACCAAGGAGTCTCTTAATACAAACGAAAATTGTTCTTTTGAAACAACAATCAACTAAGAAACACCAAAATCTTAACTTTCAATCAATCACTGATCTTTAACCAATCAGAACATATTCAACTTTAGTAATCAAAGAGAAGAAAAATGCCGATTAAGGGCTAAAGAATGAAAATCAAGTAATCAAAGCAATAACAAGCTTGAAAAACCCTAGATCAGATCTATGAAGCAAATAAAGCAAAAGACATGTAAACCAATGAAATGACAGGTCAAAAAGACTTGAATCAACCCTACTAAGCTATTGGACAAACCAAAACTTGAATTCAAAAACTTTTCAAAAACTGTCCGCAGGCAAGACTTGGACACAGTGCGGGCAAATAAGGTTTCCGCAGTCTAGTTAAGTGCAGACTGCGTAATTTCCGCACTGGACGATATATGCAAGGTGCGAAAACTCAGACTTTCCGCAGACTGTCAATAGGTACAGTGCAGAAATCTCTGAAAATATGGAAAAATTTTCAAAATCAAGCACAATCTAAATTGGATTGGTAACCCATAAGGTGTCTCAGGGTATCCTAGAGACTCAGAAGTTTACAAATCAGAAGAAAAAGGCAATAGGAGCAAATGGCCACAAAGAATCAAGAAACCAAAAATAACTAAGGGATGATTCCCGAGTGGAGTCGCCAATTTTGTTCAAAGATAAATTCGTGAGTGCGGACACAGACCAATCTCCACAAATCCACCTGGATCTGGAACAAACCGTGACAGAATACTACTCTTTCCCTAGTTCTAAAGTGTTGAATGGACAAGAGAAGAAGGACGATGTACTTACTTGTGAAAGCTCTCCTTATCTCTGTTGATCCTCGCTCTGCTACGATGCTCTTGCGTCGTCCAATCACAACAACAAACCAATCACAACAAAAGCATTAATATATTCAAAACTCTAGACTATACATGTGATCAAGGAATCATGTAATAAGATGATATCATCATTATGGGAAAGGGACATATTCATGTATTATATTAACTGAAAGAGAAATATACAACCTGAGCCTTGATGTCGTAGATCCCCTTTCAATGGCTTCTAGCTTTGACACACACACATTTGCTCATCATGCATGAAGAACTTCCACTACTTGTGATAACCTTGTGGCTGTCTCTATTTGCTGCAGCATCAATTCTCCATACAATAGCTCACCAATTCTCCAATATCTTACTCTTGCTAATTTGCTACTAACCATTCCCATGAATCATCCCTTCAATATATAGGAAAGGATTGTTTAGTTACTTGGATAGAATGTAATCCCAAGATATCTGGAGATTCATGAATTTTCCAACCATTCGAACTCCAACTCATCCTTCTAGAAGATTCCTTCTAGAAGGATCGAGAACTTATTCGTTTTCTCCCTTAAGAAGCATTTCCGCACCCTGACCATTAACACAGTGCGGAAAGTCCGCAGTCAGACTTAACGCAACCTACGGAAATCAAGCATTTCCGCAAGACAATATATATGCAGCCTGCGTACTATCTTCAAAAGTGTGATTTTGAGAAGCTGATAAGTGTAACTTTCTTCATGAAAATGATCTTAAAGAAGAGTTAGATCTTCTATCACCATGTCATTATCATGTCATCATCTTGATAACCAAAAATGTGGATAACACTCGCTAGTATAGTCATCATCCTCCTTATTTATGCTAATGATATTATTCTTATGAAGAATAGTCTCTATGACCTAAGTAAGCAACTAATAACCCTCAAGTACTTTTTCTATAGCATGGGCATGATTGTGAACACTAATAAAAAAAAGGTTATGATAATTAAATCCAAAAGGAACAACTACGATACTTTTGTTTATGACAACATTAGCTTGGAGGAAGTGCCTCCATACAAGTATCTTGGAATCAATATCCACCACAAGCTTAATTGGAACTATAATAGTGAAAAGGGATAAATGGAGGGTGGAAAGCTTATTATGGGCTCGAAAACAATTGTAAATCAGCCAACCTTTGGCTTTGGGATAAAAAAAAACTCCTATTTAAGACTCTTGTCACTCCAGTTATCTTATATGGATGTGAAGTTTGGAGTTGCAGTATATTTAGAGAATCTTGGAGAAAGATAGAACAAATCCAAAAGAATTTTATAACTTAAAATATCAAAATTAAGAGAAATACACCATATGATATCCTCTTCATAGAAGCAAGCCTCCCCCCCATTGAGATCATTTATATTATTAAGTACCTAACATACAAGAACAAGATAAACAAAATGTATGAAAAGAGGCTCCCCAAAATTTCTTCAAACTCTATCCATAACCACCAACAGCTCAAGAGGGGATGGCATAAAGATTCCAAATCTTGGCTAAATCATTAGGGAATACAAGAAGAAGTCATCATGCATAAATCGATAATATTACAAATAATATCACTTCTAAATTTAAGGAGAATATGTGGTGTGATAAATAATTAGTGGATAAAAGGAAACTAAGATACTACAAGGAGGTGGTCAACCCTAGTTTAGAAGATCAAAATTACCTCTCTATTTTGAAAAGTTCAAAGAAAAAAATCAACATTGCTAAAATAAGAACAAACTCTCACAAACTACATAGTGAAATTGGGCATTGGACAACTCCCAAAACACCATAAGATGAGAGAATATGTCACCTTTGTGACACTAAGTGGGTAGAAGATGAAAAACACTTCCTCCTGTATTTCCTACCTATGCCCATATTAGATCCCAATTTAAAAATATTTTCCACATTACCGACCTTCCTAACCTCCTAAGTCATCAAAACTATGGTGATATTGAAACACTTCTCTCAATGCCTTTTTAGGATAGAAATACAATTTTAAAGAAATTAAAGTAATGTCTGGCCTTCTTAAGGTTTGATATAGCAATTGGTCTCAATGGACATTAATCATCATCATTTCACGTGATACTTAAATTTGATGTGCATAAAAGAATAAATAAATTATTAAGTACCTATGATGCACATTGCAGTTGGGATGGCTCCTCTTGCAACGCAATTATGTTCATTTCTTTCAACATCTTCTTCTACACTTTTTTGGACATCCCTACCAACATGTCTTGGCTTTCCCATTGTTTGTCCCTTGGAATTTTTGAAATCTCTCTGGAAAAAATAAATAAATAAAAATACAAAGATATAATTTTTTATTTATTTTAAAATAAGATCATGGTAAGTATATTTAGATAATCCACATCGGGGCATCAACAATATTTATATGAACCAGTTTCAACCATACATTTATGCACTAGTGCAGTATAATGGTGCCTTTGCAAAATTGAAAACCTTTTACAAATATTTTTATTCAGTTGGTGCTTTATGAATTAAGAAAAGAACAACTTCCTAAGTAGTGTTTATTACGCACCATCGAGCAATGGAAAAAATTAAGAAATGAAGGTTTTCATATAAAAATGGTAATATTTCCATTTTAAACTCAACAGTGTGCTTTGTAAACAATGTTCCTTCGTGTGTATTTAGGTAAAATATGCACCACTGACTATGAAAAGGATATTTTAATGATATTTTGAATTGAAATAAAGTAGTGTTGTTTACAAACAAATATGCATTGATGCGCTTACTATGTACAGAGTGCACCAGTCACCGCGAAGGAGTTTAAAAATAATCGACAAGGACAGGATGGTTTGGGATCCAATGCAATGAGTGGTTTCATTACAGCAGATAGGAAATTCCCATATATAAATAAACAAACCCTATGTAGAAATTGTGCTTAAAAAAAATTCTTCTTCTGAAATATAGAAGGAGAAAGAAAAAACACAGAGAGGAAATCAGGGCTTCCAATACTGAAGGTAACTATGAAACACTTTTTTTTGTTTGGGAATGCACTGAAAATTGTTTGAATCAAATAAGAGAGTGATCAAGATGATTCATAGAATGAAATCATATACCTGAAATTTGTCCTCTGCATATTTCTATGTGACCTATAATAATCTCCCTCGAATTTGGCTCTTCAAAAAAAATCAACCCACTCTAAAATATTTGTTGATAAAAATTTGTTGCACAAATATCCTTTCTAAATTTTGGTAAATAAATAAAAGAATGAATAGGGTTTTCCTTTATAAACACAAAAATAAAATTCCCACTCATTTTTTCATCATATATTTCAACACATTGATGATAAACATATGCACTGGTTTTTTTCAGAAGTTACAATTTCAGTACATTATACTGTGAGTAGTGCACCAGTGTGGTGTGTAAATATAATGCACCTATTTATTTTCAAAATAAATTTAAAATTATTGATAGTAAGCACGTATTATTTTTCTAACTTGCTTCAATCGATGCACTATACAATTCAAAACACACTGGTGCGAAGTGTAATCAATAACGTACCTGGTCAGTGTGTAAGCAATGTTGGCATAGAATTGGAGACTAGGGTTTTTGGAGGTTACCAACAAAAGTACCATTGCAGTTTATTTGCACTAGCATATTCATCCTTCCACAAGGGAAGGAGGTCTCACCTGAAGTGCAGTCGAGACTTTGTGTGATAAAGTGAATTACAGAGGACACATCATCAGATCTAGCACATCATAGCACAATTCCATACGTATATGTAAATAGATCACATCATTATAAGCCTTAGATCGATAAAGATAGTGAATAGTCTGTGTAGTGCAATGTTGGACGCTTGGGATGACCCAGGTTTTGATATCAAAGGTTTCCAACAAAACCCTCAAACTATCAGCCCTCCTGGTAAACCAAAAGCAACACCGCACACAGATTGCACAATGCAGTCTCACCCAAGATATCTTAAGGGGGACTGCAAGACTCATATGTCTGTAGTCAGGGAAGGGATTGGGAATGTGGTAGGTGTCTTCTTCTTATGAATCATGTTTATTAGTCATCCATATAAATCTATTATTGATTCATCAAAGAAACCATGCATGCATGTTGTAATGATCTAAGCTAAACATCCATTTTTTAACTGATAACACATAGCATTAAAAGTAAAATAACCATTCACACATAATAACACAACATGTTTACCATGGTTCACCCCCCCTGATGCTACATCCACAAATATTTGGCTCTTCTTCTCTTTTATTCATCATTCTTCAAAATCTTTGTTGTGTGCATTACATTCTCCATGATTACAACCCAAAACTATGACAAGTTCAATCTATGAGGTTGACTGTTGGCACAGGGGCAGACCCGGGGTTCACTCCAAGAGAACACCAACAAGTCCTAGCTACTGGCCCTTTCGGCAACACCTACGAAGCAGGTGCAGTCTCACCCGAAGCAACTAAGAGGGGGGTTGCAAGACAGAGATGTCTACAACCAGGGGAATATCAAGTGGAACTAATACAACAATAATGTAGCATTCAAGTTTCACTATTATATATATCTACTCTGCACAGCTATAGATCTGATCTAACATAATAATGCAAAGGACAACATAACAATGACAGGAATCCAGGCATCAATCACACATACAACAAAAAATGTACATGGTTCACCCTCTCTCTAGGGCTACGTCCACAGAACTGTGCTTATGATATATTAAGATAAAGCTTATAGTTTTGATCTATGCTCTAGCCAACATATCCTCTCTCTTCTTCTCTCTTTCTCTCCCTTTTCTATGCACCCAGCTACAGTATCTGATCTTCACACCCAACTGAAGATCTTACAATACTAGAAGGCTCTCACTCTCAATACTTCTCTCTCTCAAAGTACAATAATCTCTCAATCAAACACAATCAATAGCAATACCCAATGCTACTACTGACTCGACCTAGGTCCTCTCAACCTCTATTTATACATTACAATCCCTCATTGAAAGCATTAGGTTGAAACCTAGGTGTCAAAAATCTAATTACCCAAAACCTTAGGTCAACTTGATCCATGTTTTCTGGGCTTCGCCAGCTTGTCTTTCCTTCCTCAACGCGGTGCTCCAAAGCATCCAATGGTGGCTTTCTTTTCTTGCTGAGTTATCCATGATTCTTTTCTCTTGCTGATCTATCATCCTTAATCTCCTCATTCAACGGCTTTCTTTTCCGTACTTCGCTCCATCTTTTCTTCTCTTTTGCTTACTTCGACCCAGTGATAGTCACTGTGTTTCCCGCGCAGTTCTTGTTTTACCTTTTCTTCCTTGATCTTCACTTCCTTCCATAACCAAGGGCCAACATGGACTAGACCACACCAGGCTCCACAGTCTGCGACCTAATCCTCAAAAACCAACTTGCTAGTTCATTCTGACCAACCTCTAGTATACCTCCTAGGCCTTTATTTATACTACTTTATTGGCTCATAGCCATTACATTCATATCAAAACTCTAAACCTAACATGGCTAGGTATGTCTACATGTGCGTGGCGTTCTTTTTCCTTGGTCTTTGGCATGTTTCTTTTCCTCCATCTTCCGCATGTTGCTTTTTCTTAGCATATGGTGCATGCTCCAAAATTGGATTTTATCCCCAAAATATGCCTACACCAATATGCCCCCAACACTAAAATGTGGCTCGTCTCGAGCCACTCAGGCAGTTTGCACTTCCTATATAGCCTTCTCCAAAATTTGGAACTTTCTTACCAGTGCCTCCCCTTTTTCCTTCACCTGCAAAAATTTCTCTATTAGCGCCTTTACCATCTGCATTGTAATATGGTCATTCAATAAATCTGCACTCTATGTATGATCCTGCTCCATCCTTGTATTTTCTACCTCCGTTTCTGCAATTATCTATGCTGCTTTCTCCTAGAGTGGCTCCAATTGAGCCTGCCTTGCCTGTTTATTTGTCTGTGCAGTATTTATCTCTATTTGCAGGTTCTTCATCTCCTGTGTGCCTTTTAACCTTTCGGTGATGCTCATTTCCTTATGTCACTGCTTCAACTCCTGCATTGCAGCATCAATTTTTTCTTCTTGTTGATCCAACTGTTGGACCTTCTCGTCTTCCTCAAGACTAGTCCATATTTGCGCAGTCCTATCAAAGAGTTATGTGACTGCCTTAGCTTCCCTTGTAATCTCACTTGTTTGTAGTGTTGAATGTTGTTATCTCTCAGATATGACCTCAGGAGGGGTCTTCGGTGTAATATTTTCCTTTAGTTACTCTATCCCCTACATGTACTCCTCGATTGTCTGCATGATGATCTGGATTTGTTCTTCGACACTTCTCTCTACTGCCTGCACGTTGCCCAGAATATTTTTGAATACTTCCTTCAGTTTCTTCTCTAGGTTATCCATGCGCTTCTTCTCTTCATGTGTTTCCATCTTGACTTTATCTATTACCAACTGTAGCACTTCCTTACCATCTTTGGTGAGTCCCAATTCTGTCGCATCAACCCTGGCCCATGACTATACCTCATGTGTGATGTTGAATTATAACCTATACAATGCTTTCATTGGTATTTTTCCTAAAACAAACTCTACTTGTTCCAAGTCTTTTAGCGGATTATGCATTATTTCCTCCTCTATCTGTAGAATTCCCTGTGTGATGCTGAAATTTGAACTAGCATGCGCTATTATTTGTATTGTTTCTTTGTCATTATGCATGGTTCTATCCTCTTCTTCTATCACTGTCTGCATTGGGCCCTTTCCTTTATCATGTGTCTATGCTTCTTGTATTCGTTCCAACACCTTTTTAACCTCCATCAATTCCTTCATGATTATTTCCCTTTATTTATCAGCCTCCTCATATTCTTTAGCCACTGTTATAACCCTAATTTGCACCAGACATGCTTACCTAGCATCATGCCATCTCAGATTCCTTCTTTTCCAAAACACTACTAAACAACTCTTCTTAAAATTACTTTTTTTAAAAGGCCCACGCGCCCTACTCCACTACTGAATGCATGTACATGCTAGCTGCCTCACTACAACCCATATGTACCTACAAAAGCATGAAAAAAGGAAAGTTGAAGACATAACACACAGCTTTGGGTAACCTAACTAAACCTTTCGACCATGCATGGCCGGTCATTCGACCAAATACCTAGCTCCTTCTAGCCTATAAAAGAAGGGGTATGGGTCCCATTTGAAAGGAGGAAAATCATAGTAAAAAAACTATACCCAATTGAGCATTCCCCTTGTCCCAACCTTTATCCATCCTTGTGCAAATCGAAGTATAAAGAAAAGAAGTTGGAGGACAGTTGAAGAGGAGCCCAGGACCAGTTTCGAGGAGCAGTGCCAACCACATATTGTAAGTTTACTCTTGTGAAGATTAATACAAAAAGGAACACTTTTCCCATCCTGCCATATCATGTTTTCAAGTTGAATATTTATTTTGTGATATTGTCACAACTAACCCAATAATTAGTATATGAAATGCATGTTCACAGCTTTTTGTTTGTTCATATGTGAATGCAGGTCATCTTTGGGAGGAGGTTTGTAATCAAAGAATGAGTGAAAAAAAAGGGATCACATCAAACAAAGGACTTAAGGTATAGTTATCGAATCTTGTTTACACCTTTGTATTGTATGAATGTGGGGTTTTGTGTTGGGAGAATAGGAAAGAGTAGAAGCCTTTGAAATGGTCATTTTCTTCATGCATGATTAGAGCCCTTAAATGCTAAGTCTGTAAGAGGGATTCCCACCCACAAAAGAATTGGCGACCATACTGGGGATCTCTCAGGTTTTCTGGGAATACTTTTTTGGTAGTTTTAAATTGGTTTCATCACCTTTTTTCTAAGTTTCTGCAAGAGTCTGAGCTAGTAGGGATTCTGGTCTTCCATACTAGTATTCCCTACTTTCTTTGCTTGGATGTTTTTTATTATATGGAAGTCACAGAGGTACACGTGGCCTGTATAAGGCCTGCATGCATGTACCCATGCCATACCTTCACACAAACCACGTGCACACGCTAGCTGATGAAGTGTCAGTCACGTGTCTGAGTTCAGATTTTTTTTTTAGAGAGGCAACCATCCTCTCCCCTATCAAAAGTGATCCTTCTCAGGGGTTTTCTAGAACTCATTCTGGTCTCTATTTTTTCAATTTGTAGCTTAGGTACCACCTCAGATTGGTTTTGTTCTATGAAATTTTCCTTGAATTGTTTTTCTTTTCTGTTAAAGTAAGTTTTTGAGTCTTCAAGGGACTCTGGTTCTCAATACTAGTAGTCTCTGCCAGTGTTTGATTGCTTGTTTCTTTTTTCATTTTTGAAGAATTGCAAAGAAACATGTGGCCTGTATAAGGCCTGCATGAGTGTACATGCACTCTGACCTTACACAGTTCGTGTGCACACACTGGTTTTTGAACTGTCAGCAGCGTGCCTGTTGAGAAAATTTTTGTTCAAGGAGAGGCAGTCATCCTCTTCCTTATCAAGAGTTAGACCTCTCAGGGATTTCCTTGATTTAATCTTGGTCTTTGTCATAGAAGTCGGCAACTTAGGTATGATTACAACATAGATTTCTTTTTCATTAAAAGATTTCATCAGTTTCTTTTAGAATATTTTGTTATTTCCGCTATGGTTGGAAGAAAATAATAAAAAAAAACTTAGTTTGTTAGATCTCTTTCTTTCCTGCCATTTTATTTGCATTATTATTTGAAAAAGAAAAAGAAATTAGCGTAGCATTGTGTTTTATTCTAATTTTAAAATCATTTCAAAAAAAAAGAAATATAATCATTCTTTGCTAGTGTTCATATAAGTTTCATCATTTTTCGCAAGAGTCTTAACAACATCAGTTGCACTACCATACCTTTTTGAGTAAATCAAGCCAGTAAAAAGAATGCTAATTAAAATTTACTAAAATTTATGTTTGTAGGGTCCATCAACTAGATTAGGCTAGAGCCTTGATTTAGGTTGGAGAGGAAACTCTTCAAGGCTATAAAACAAACATACGTGTCTGTGCTAAGGAATGTAGAAGTCTAGTGACATGGAAATTATCCAGGACCCCCCTCTAACACATGGGATAAACATGAGGTCGAGTGCAGAAAGGTAGCAGAGATAACCCCTCCAAAGCCGGACCAAGCATAGTGGGGAACACATGTAGAGGACTTGTCTTGGGATTCCGTTGATCGCATTTTTCATGGATCTTTGTAGGTATCGAATCCGTTCGAGGTCCTCAGTTGTCTTCTAGAACACTTTCTTTCGATACCCTTGATAGGTTTCAGGCTTGATACCCTGCTCATTGCAGTCCACCAGACTGTCGACTATACCCGCCTGGTGATTGTTCACGAGTTGGCAACCTAGTTGCCTTTATTTTAGGGACTTACATAGGTGACCGTAGGGGTATACCATGATACCTAGGGCTGACATTGGGCCATGCTTTGTAGAGTATACCCAGAGGGTGCTTCCGTATTCAAGTTTCACTTGCACTGGTAAGTTTCTCTAGTGTTGGTTGGTGTAACCATTCTTCCAACTAGTTAGTGATTTGCTTGATTTGCCTTTAGGAACTTTTAGTGTTTTCTCTGTGCTCCCTAGTTTTCCATAGTGAGTTAGTCAGTCATGGATTTGGGTCTCTGACCTAGGGTGGTAGACTACCCACTCCACTAGTTGAGAGGAATTTTCAGTCTTCCGCTTAGAAACATGGAGCCACCTCTTTATAGGCGTTGTTTTGATAACACTGGTTCTTCAAAGTCAGTGTGTGAGACTTTTATGGATTTGAACGATACCACAAGGGGAGAACCTCTGCATAAGATATTCATGGATAAAGTTCCTAATGATACCAACCAAGGAACCCATTCACGAGGGGATTCTTGTGCTTTTCCTTTCTTCGAAAACATTGGTGTCCCTTTGATTGCCACTTTGTACATTCCTGGGTTGAATGTGGGACTACCAGTTTGGTTGGGTACCATTCCAAATGTCTCGAATTCTCTTGACACTTCTCAGTTAAGAACCTTAATTCAAGGGCACCTTGTTGATGTTTCTTCATCAGCAAAGTCTTCTCCTCCTCCTTCTCTCACCTCTGGTGAAAGTATAGTTACTAGTAACCGGAAGTCTAAACGAAATAAAAAGAGGAAGAATAGGAAGAAGAAATCACCAACCTCTGCGAGTCATGTTGGAGATAGGTCGATAACCTCTGCAAGTCACGTTGAAGACCAACACCCAACCTCTACAAGTTATGCTGGGGGAAATCACCCACCCTCTGCAAGTCATGCTGGGGGAAAGAGTCCAGTCACTACTAGTCATGCTGGTAATAGGTTTGTAGCCTCTGCAAGTCAAGTTATCGACCCATCACCAACCTTTGCAAGTCATGTTGGAGATGTGCAACCAACCACTATTAGTCATGTTGGGGGCATCAATTATGTTAAGAAACCTATACGGATAGGACGTAAGCCTAAGTTCCCTTGTAAGCTTTGCAAGGGAGATCACCTTACTCATTTGTGCCTTGGCATTCTAGAAGTACAAAGATGTGGTCCCTGTCTGCAAGCTCTTCTGATTTTGAGCCTTCTGAGGTTTCCTCACAGTATTTTCAGCCTTTGGTTGTGAAAGTGGTCATGCCGATGTAGTCATTGGCTGATCCCACTCCTCTTTTGAGGGGTGAGGTGCCTTTATACCTTGTAGTCTCTCAACCTATTCAACCATTGGTTGAGAAAGTGATCATGTCGATGCAGTCATCGGCTGATCCCACTCCTCTTTTGAGGGGTGAGGTGCCTTTAGACCATGTAGTCTCTTAGCCTATGCAGCCATTAGTTGAGAAAGTGGTCATGTCGATACAGTCATTGGCTAATCCCACTCCTCTTTTGAGGGGTGAGGTGCCTTTAGACCATGTAGTCTCTCAGCCTATGCAACCATTGGTTGAAGTGGTCATGTCGATGCAGTCATCGGTTGATCCCACTCCTCTTTTGAGGGGTGAGGTGTCTTTAGACCTTGTAGTCTCTCAGCCTATTCAACCATTGGTTGAGAAAGTGATCACGTTGATGTAGTCATCAGTTGATCCCACTCCTCATTTGAGGGGTGAGGTGCCTTTAGACCATGTAGTCTCTCAGTGTATGCAGCCATTGGTTGAGAAAGTGGTCACGTCGATGTAGTCATCGGTTGATCCCACTACTCTTTTGAGGGGTGAGGTGCCTTTAGACCATGTAGTTTCTCAGCCTATGCAGCCTTTGTTTGAGAAAGTGGTCAAGATGACGCAGTATTCAGTTGATCCCACTCCTCTCTTAGGGAGTGAAGTGTCTACCGATGTTTTTAGCATTTCCAGTTCAGTACTTTCAGAACAAGGGGGCATTCCGCTCGTTCCGAGTACACCCCCTCTAAGCCTTAGGATGGTTTTCTTTGATTGGAATGATCTTGTTGAGCCTCATCTTCCTTCTTATGCACCTTTTCAAATAATGGTTGAAGTTAATTCAACAAACATTTATCGATGTATTGTGGATGAAGAAGCTTCCACAAGTATTTTATCCTCCTCGGTTTGGAAAGTATTGGGATCTCTCGAGCTTGTGTCTTCTTCGCATGAGATGTTGGCTTTTGACAGATGTCCTAGTGAATATTTGGGGGTTCTTCCTCAGTTACCTATATCTTTTGGTGGGAAGACTGTCCTTGTTGATGTTATAGTGGTGCAAGTCCTGTTAGATTTCAATATGCTTCTCGGACATGATTATGTATATGCTATGAATGTTGTGGTGTCTACGATCTTCCGGGTGATGCATTTCCCTCACAATGGAAGCATTGTCTCTATCGACCAACTGGCATCTGATAATCACCATCCTAATTCGACATTATTTCAGACTACCCCTTTATATGTTCCCAACATTCGTGTAGACTCTACCTCACCATGGGTTAATTATGTGGCAGCTTATCCTCGATGTTCAATTGCTTCTGAGCGGGAACCTGTGAAATCATGTTTGACTTCCCAAGACTTGGTCTCATCAATTGATCCTTTGGTTTACCCAGTGGGGGCATGGGAGCCCTTGCTTCCCTATCTTGGTCCAAGTAATATATAGTCTCCTTCTGAGTCTGATCTTGTTGTTTGTAGATCCTCAAGCCCTCGTGATTCTTCATTGATAGACTCCACTAGTCCTGGCTAGAGCCTCCATTGTCATATGGAATATGGTAATTTTACTTCACCCTTTGGGACTGTCGACCCTCGCTTGCATGATTTCTTAGGTTTTGAATTGCCTTCAGATGAAGCTATCCTTGAAGCCATGACTACGGTTTCTATACTGAGGGAGGACTTACACCGTGGTTTGTGTTTTCTTTCCTTTTGGGAGACTTTCCAAGTTGACTATCGAATAGACTCTTGGTCTGAGCCTAGCAGTGGGCTCTACCTGAACCAGTTTCATACATGAGTCGTAGCCCCCATGGGTCTTCTTTTAAGTCCTTTTCAGACCCTCTAAAAATGAAAAGATTTCTAAGCGATCTTGTTGCCCTTCATGCTCGTTAAACTAAAATTTAGAGGCATGCCTGTCCGGTGGTAGTTTACCCCTTTTTCGGTCTGGATGGTCAACTGTATGAACAAAGGTACACTCTAGGGACCTCATTTTTCTAGAAGAGTATTCTCAGGTATAATTTTAATCTTTTTTGGGACTGAGGGACTAAATTTACAAAAAAGGAACCCCCACGGAGTCCATATTTAAGCTCTTTTCAGACTCCCTAAAATTGAAAAGATCATCGAGTGACCTTATTCTTTCACACTCGTTAGAAAAGTCCAGAAGAACATTCCTGATGGAGTCCATAGTTAATCTTTTTCAGACTCCTTAAAAATGAAAAAATTGCCAAGTGATCTTGTCTTTATCACACTCATTAAAATTTTTTTCAATAGATGTCTTTTCGGTGCTAATTTACCCCTTTTTCGAACCGACTAGACTAATCTCAAAAAAGGTACCATAGTGGAGTCTCCTTTTACGTTTTTTCAGACTCTCTAAACATGAAAAACGACCAAGATTACCTTCTCTGGGCTCATTAAAAGTACATCGAAGGACATTACCATTGTGTGTTTTGTTAACCGCATTTTCATACCTGCGTCTTTGGCCTAATGTCGGCTCCATTTTGCTCTCAAATGAACCAAGTGAAGCATGCCTTATATGCAATCCCTGCAGCACTTTTCCTTTGCGTCTTGACACCTTTGGCCTCGGGAGGGATTTTTCTGAATGTCCTTGCTTTGAACATCAGTCTTGTCCTTGCGCCTAGAACTAGTATGTTTGCGACACTCATTCCTCCTTTGTAACGTAGCATTCTTTTATTCTTTTTCAAGCTTTCCAAAATTATTGAAAAAGACAAAAAAAAATCAAATATACCCCAAAAAGAGGAAGGGAAAAGTATTTTATTTTTATTGGCAACACAATGAGTCGCCCTTGGACAAAGAACATCCTTTTGTTTGTTCTTCAAGATCTAGGAGTTAATATGACCTTAGGAAGTTGTTCTCACTACATAGAGTTGTGTCCTCCTCCATTTGGTTATTCTTCCAAACATATGGAGAGTTTACGTTGCCTCCTGCATCATGAACTTATGTCAATGCCATGATGCCTGAGTCTCATAATTTGTCGTGCTATTGTCCAAGGGAAGTTTTTACCAAGCCTGAGTCGGTCCATCTGCAGTTTGTCCCTTGCCCTCATGCCCAGCCATCCCAAAAGTCCAATCAAGTCTTTTTTCGAAATCAATGAAGCCTTCAGTCTGATCATTAAGATCCTCTAGTTTATGCCCGACGAGCTGTCGAAGACCTCTGGGTAGTGAAGTCGTACACTCCTACTACACTCCTACCTGAGTTTTGAAGATTTTGAAGTTGTTTCTCAAGCTCTAAAGACCTCATCTCCGGCCATCAGGCCTTATCAGCTTCTAGAAGATGGATACTATACATGTATATCTTTTTTGATTTCGAGATGTAGCTCTGCTGTGTATTGCTTGTGACTACACTTTATATAGTTATATGACATGGATCTACAGTGTATTTGATTGGTATCCATGATTTTATTTCATCCCCAGCATGGGTATGCCCACCTCGGTGAGACAATTGTTATTTGGCAGATGGAACCTCTCAATTTTTGATCTCTGGGCTCACTTGCTTGGAACGTTGGTGAAGATTGATAATGTATTTCGGCCATCATATGCTCTTCTGACCTCACACATTAGGGGGAATCTGTTATAACCCTAATTTGCACCAGACATGCTTACCTGGCATCAGGCCATCTCAGATTCCTTCTTTTCCAAAACACTACTGAACAACTCTTTTTAAAAATACCTTTTTAAAAGGCCCATGCGCCCTACTCCACTACTGCACACATGTACTTGCTAGCTTTCTCACTACAACCCACGTGTACCTACAAAAGCACAAAAAATGGAAATTTTCTAACGGAACACACAACTTTGGGTAATTTAACTAGACCTTTCGGCCATGCATGGTCGGTCATTCGACCAAATACCTAGCTCCTTCTAGCCTATAAAATAAGGGGTAAGGGTCCCATTTGAAAGGAGGAAAATCATAGTAAATAAATTATACCCAATTGAGCATTCCCCTTGTCCCAACCTTTAGCCATCGTTGTGCAAAGAGAAGTATAGAGCAAAGAAGTTGGAGGACAGTTGAAGAGGAGCCCAGGACCAGTTTCGAGGAGTAGTGCCAACCACATATTGTAAGTTTACTCTTGTGAAGATTAATACAAAAAGGAATACTTTTCCCATCCTACCATATCATGTTTTCAAGTTGAATATTTATTTTATGATATTGTCACAACTAACCCAACAATTAGTTTATGAAATGCATGTTCGCAGCTTTTTGTTTGTTCATGTGTGAATGCAGGTCAAATTTAGGAGGAGTCTTGTAATCAAAGAGTGAGGGAAGCAAAGGGATCAACATCAAATGAAGGACTTAAGGTAGAGTTACCGAATCATGTTTACACCTTTGTATTGCATGAATGTGGGGTTTTGTGTTGGGAGAATAGGAAAGATTAGAAGCCTTTGAAATGGTCATTTTCTGCATGCATGATTAGAGCCCTTAAATGCTAAGTCCGTAGGAGGGATTCCCACCCACAACAGTCGCGCGGTCCTGAACTATCTCTACTACCAACTCTGCATCATCCTCGGTAATTGTGCATTCTGGGATGCCATTATGTGCCTTGAATTTTTTTCATGACCCTTCTATTTGTATGATCAACCTTTTGGGTGGCCTTGCACATTTTTGGGTTGTCGTCGTTGGGGTTTATTGTGTCATTGTGTCCCTCCCTTCTTATTTCTCCTATGTGAGGACATTGCCATTCTTTCTTGCCTGCCCATTCATATTTACTTTGTTGTCCTTTTTCTGTGTCGCTGGATTAGGACCTCGCTTCGTCTTAGGAGGTGGTTTCTTTGTTGATGTGCTTCCTTCGATTGCTTTAGTACCTTGCATCACCATTATTTTTCCTTATGCAGATGTTTGTGATGGGCATGTATCAGTTTCCTTATCCTTGGGTAGCTTTTGGTTATCACTAGGACTTTCCAATCATCTGCCTAGTCCTTGATCACCCACTCTACTTCTTCTGTGTTCACACAATATTGAAGTTTCAACTAGTCTATTTCTTGGTATTTGCGCACCTGGATCTAGATATTGTGTCTCGTGGCCTTGAACTTGGGTATCCCATGGTACTGCACGACCACCTCTAGATTTATCCTCCATCTACTGGCTATATTGTCCTTTATGTCAATCCGGTACCTTGCAAAGGTACTAGCATTATTGATTCTCCATTTAGGGTATGAAGTGCTCCCTAAGGACGTATATCGGGTTGCACGACAATTTCCCACTCTGTTACAGAAGTGAAAATAAGTGGGTTCCCTCCATCCTATCAGCATTATCAACCATGAGTAGTGGAATTTGGTCCCCAAGTCTTGTGCATATTTATAGTCATCTAGGAACAGATTCAACAAATAAGGAGCCTAGCTTAGCATGGTGCTTTTTGCACACTGCACTATTGCTTCTACGAATCTTGCAGAGACCTCCTCCTTACGACATTTTTGAAGGAATTTACATGCCATCAACTTGGTTTCCATCCTAGTAGCAGCGTCACTAATCCTCTTGATTAGTATGCCTCGTGGCCCTCTTTATGTCCCATAGGTATTTTTCATTTCCTCTACACGTGCCTTCTCCTTTGTTTTACCATCCATGTGTTTCATGGGTTTCTCACCATTTCATGGCAGTCCTGTGATAAAGGAAATTAACTCCACATCAATGGACACCAGCCTGCCCATCCACAAAAATCCTCCATGGATAACTACGAGTAACTTCTTAACACATTTGTTGACATCTTTCCCACTTTCGAAGTGGGGAATATTAAGCAAATTGATTATCCCTATGTTGAATAGTCCTACTATCCATTGTTTTGGTTACAACACTAGATCTCCTAGTGGCCCCGTGCCCAGTCTTTCCATGTAAAACTTTTGTGCTTATTCAGAGAATTTTCTAGTGTCAGACACATCATGGTATACATATCTCGATTTGTCGATGGAGCCAAACAGTCCAAGTGCAACCTACACCCCCTATGGAATGCGTGGTAAGACTATGGATCCCTCTGGTTGCTTGCATGGGGATCTATGAATAGGTTGTTTCCATTTCCTCTTTGTTGGTGCGCTAGATGGCCCATCTTCTTCTTCCCCTTATTTTGCGCCAGAGTCCGATTGTCCTATTATGTCCTCAATTTGGACCTCTTCTTGCTATGCGGACCCTACCATTGGTTGCGACCCTGGCCCATCAGATTTTGTTCTTTCATTGTCGATGCCATTTGTTTGGAAGGCTACTTCGACCCTCGGTGGTTGTTTTGGGTTTTCTCTCATAGAAGGGTTTTTTTTCCCCGCACTACCCTATGGGTCAATGTCCATCCTTACTGTCTCAGGAGATTTCCCCTCCTCCTCTATAAGTGTGGCACTCACTGGTTCATCTTATGGCAAAGGAATAATGTCGACATTGACGATTCGCTCTAGATGTGAATGCACCAATTCTTCCCCTGTGGTTTCCTGCGGTGACCTGGTGCTACTTCGAGTTTTTCTTGTTTCTTTTCTCGGTACTTTGATTTTTTATGGTACCATCCTACATAAATCATCACTTTTTGGTTCAAATCTGGCTACTCAAGTCTTTGGAATCTCTTGTTCATCACTCATCTTTGTGCTCCTTAGCTCGACGTATGTTCAAATTCACAATGAGAGTTGTATGACAAACTTTTTGATTATATAAGGACTCTCATAAATGTTGTAAATATTCTTGGAGATGCTTCCTTTATTCCATAAATGTTCTAAATCTTCTTCAGCACGCTGCTTTAAATTTCATAAATGATCAGTTCACGCCTTATTTTTTCAATGATCGGTTCTCTGCTTTTCCGACTGTTGGCTCCTTTTTTGGTGTGTTGTAACTTTCCAGTGCATTGCCAATTTCTTCTATGATTCTTCCTTGGTGCACTATGTTTGCTCCATTTCATTTATATCCTATGTGCAATATATTAACTTCTTTTCGTGCTAGTTTCATTGTCTATTGCATGCTACATTTTCCAATGTTCTTCCATTCAACCAACTTTCTCCTCTTTTCATATTTTTCTTTTCTACTTTTTATACATTTTTGTAATCTGTATTTCCTAACTTCTACTATAGTACATTATACACAAGGCTTCCTTATTGTGCTGCAACTACTGAGAGTTAGTAGGTCGGTTGTCCTTATACAGTTTCAGTCGACTACCATTCACTAGACCCTTCATTTCTTTTCTTGTCAAGTCCTTTAGCTACATAGATCCTCCATATGTGACATACTTCACTTCATACGGCCCTAGCCAATGCATTCTAAACTTCCATGGATGTTGTAAATATTTGTTTTCATAGAGGAGAACTAGATCTCCCTCCTTAAAGCACTTCTTCTTTATGTGTCTATCATGCCAGGCTTTGTCCCTTGCTTTTTGTACCTCTTGGTGGAATCCTTCCATAATTTTGTCTTCTTCCAATTCCATAAGTTGACTTAAACTTTATTGTATTGTTCCTCTTTCTCATATTTGTGATTGTTTCAACGTGCATACTAGGTATTAAAAACTATAATGGTACCATTTCTTCTTTTCCATATACCAATCAGAATGGTGTTTGTTCTGTCAATTTATTTCATGTAGTCTTGTATTCCCATAATACTGTTGGTATTTTTAAATCCCAATTGTATATGTTAACATTACAAATATTTGTCAAGGCATTATCCAAAATATTTTTAAAATATTCTACTATCCCATTGGCCTAAGCGTGATATGGTGTACTCTTCTGGTGATAGACTTCAAATCCATCAATTTTAGCATGGATGGTTCTATTAATAAAATGTGTGCCTTGGTCACTCATCAAAATCCTAGGACATTTGAATCTTGTAATCACCTACTCAAATAGGAAGTGTTATGTTGTCTATGTGTTTCAATCCCTGAGTGGTGTTTCTTCTTCCCATCTGGTTAAATACTATGTCATAGTAATGATGTATCTCTCTCTTGACCTTCTTGTTGGTGGATTAATCATTCCTATGAAATATATTTCCCACTTTTCAAATACCTAAATATTTACTTAGGGTCTTAGGGGCATCTCATCCCTCTTGTTGGGTTTTCCAACCCTCTGACAGACATCACAGTTCTGACAATATTCTTTTGCATCCTTATGAATTGTTGGCCACCATAACCCTACGCATAATACCTTCTACATCGTAGCCTTTCCTGCATAGTGTCCTCCAACTATACCTTCATGAAATTCTTCCATAACAATGGGTCATTCATGCTCCATCACACACCTTCTCAGAATGTTGTCAGCAAAGTGTTCATCGTCTATCTGTACTGAAAATAACTGCCCATCGGGGAAGTTGTTTTCTAAGTTAGTAGTTTCTTCTCCATTGGTGATCCTTGATAAGTGATCTGGTGATGTAGCACCCCCTACCTCAGCAGGTCCTACTCAACCTCCTGGTCTCTGGATCATTCACTTTCCTGAGCCTTGAGGGCTCTTTAGGCTCCTGCTGGAACCTCCTATAAAACAATCCACAGGTCCTTCATGAAAACTCCACTGGCACAAGAAATGCACCAAGCATGAGTCTTCACCCCCACACGGCCACTAGATATGACCACAACCTTTTCCGAAAAGGGATTTTGGGTTTCATGACTCTAGGAGTTTCAACACCAAGATCCTCGACTCCTTGTCATCAGAAGTACTGAAAAACCGAACCCCAAAATACCAAAATATGTGACCACAACCCCACTCCAAAGATACGTCGTGTTTCGTGACTTCGGGGGTATTCAACTCAAAGTTCCCCAACTTTTTGTCTTAGGGATTTCTGAAATTCCAAACCCAAAAATCCAAAATGCCGAACCCCAAAAGGGCTGGCGAGTGACAAGATCGTTTCTTGGATCTTGTCCACGTGACCCGACACTATTCCTCCTTCTACTTCCCGATCCCTAAAATGTCAAAAATCCAAACCGCTCAATGGCTCTTGTCCCTTCGACCTTCCGATATCTGAAATACCGAAGTACCAAAGCCCAAAATGTCGGTCTTCTGCTCCAAAGGGAGATCAATGACTCATAGCCTCCCCTGATCCAACGACTCAGATCCTTTTGGGATTTTGCGGGTCAAGAGTCTCGAAATCTTACCCTTTTCATGCCCGGTGTCTGAATTTATGAAATCCTCCTTTCGAGGACTTCCCCGAACCTCGACCACTACCACGTATCCTCCTGCGATGAATGGTCCCGATGCTTTTGTGATTTCGGGAGTTGAGACTTCCTGTCTCGCGACTCTTCCTCCTCGAACTCCTGGTCTCTGAAACCCCGATAGGCTTCCGGATCTCTACCATGCATCCTCTGATGATGGATGGTCCTGATATTTTTAGGACTTTCACGAGTCCTCTCCTTTTCTCCTACGAGGGTTAAACCTCGTTCAACTCCTCTCAGATCCGACGACTATCGACTATCTGTGAAAGATCTAGCGGTCCAGATCTCATTCTCTTCCTTGTGCACTTTCCTGCCTGTGCCTGGATGTAGATTCAATGGTCCAAATATTTTCCTCTACCCGATCCAACGATAGTTGTGCTCTCCCTTGAGCTCACGCTTCTTCTTCCTAGGCCTTGGAAGATTTTCTGAGATTCAAAGGTCTAGGCCTTGACTTCCTTCTTCTCCCTACGAGTCCTGCAACCTTGGTCTCGTCTGCGTTCTAAGAGGTGTTCCCCCTCCTGAGCTTCGGGACTGGGAAACCTCAAGGATTTCCCTGACTTCTACACTCCTTTCATATATCGCTCTGTGTGTGACAACACTGTTCCTCCTGAGCTTTCTTTATTTCTGAACCCTCCAAGGGGTTTCAGGATCCTTGCACTCTTTGTAGGATCCCTGCACATAACCGTGCTATCTGTCCTAAGCTTAACTGCTCGAACCTCTAAGGGATTCAACCCTTAGCTTCTCCTTCAAATGGATATTGGTTCCCTCTGGCAACTTATGCTCGAGCACTCCTTGCTGAGCCTGTAGGGTGTTCAACAACCCTGTGAAGGTCTTCCCTTGACACTTCTCTTCTCTCTGAACTCAGAATAGAGTTCTTCTGTGCACACTGTGCATACACTCAATGCCCTCCTGGCAGAGCTCTATAGAATATTCAGTGACTCTATTTTCTTGTCGAACTTGAAATAGAGTCCCCCTCAATGCATCCAGTGCATTCGCTCAATTCCCT
Source organism: Picea mariana (assembly GCA_032191745.1). Taxonomy (NCBI): domain Eukaryota; kingdom Viridiplantae; phylum Streptophyta; class Pinopsida; order Pinales; family Pinaceae; genus Picea; species Picea mariana. Next base: position 67,787 of record JASDQU010437505.1, on the reverse strand, counting down.
CCTGGCAGAGCTCTACAGAACCTCAGATGTTTTGTCTTCCCTATGCCTTCCTCCGGACAGTCTTACCTCCAAGGTGTTCAACAACCTTGAGGTCTCTTCCCTGAGTCAATGACTTCAGTTGGTGCACCCTCCTGGCACATATCTGTTTAAATTCCGCAGAATTCTGAGGTGCACTCTTGCACTAGCTTACAAAGATCGCAACACTGTCATGCACTCTTGCATGAGCCACAAAAACCCCAAACCTGAAATCAAAGAACTCACATATAGTAAAATCTATCTGTCCCTGCGAATGCATATCTAACATACATCTACAACATATCATAAACACAATAAGGCATTCATTCAACAACACAGAATACCATGCAGGAAAAAATTCTCTCTGTTTGTATTAATCTGAAAATGCCTCTTTACAATGTGTTTGAGCTCAGACTGCAACAGAGTCTCATCTCCCTTCTCTTCTCTCCTATCTTCCTATCTACCTTCTAACTCCTTCCTTCCTGAAAAACAAAGAAATATATTTTTACAAAGAGGGGCTCCTCGATCCTTTCCCTCCATCCTCACCAACTCTCATTAATTACATTCAATTTACATTGAATGGGCCATCTAATCCAAATCGGATTTAGATCCCCATCGACCTATCAGCCATTAAGGTGACACTAATTGTAGCCTGCTCAAAGGCACGTCTTGGCTCTACTAGCCTTACAAACTAGTCAGGATTTTCGTTGCTATAGTGACAAACTTTTGTTGAAATAGCGACAAAATTTTTGCCTATCTCATTGGTCGGTGTTAACGGCTAGTTGACTATTTTATCTATATATACGTGACTTTAAGAGACTTTGTGACACAATTTCTATAGTTGCGACACTGTTCTTGGCTTTTGTTTGAGCTGTTTATTTTTTCCGTCACCCACCGGTTGAACAAATCCAATTCTCGATCTACATAGCTCGGATTTTGAACTTGAAAGGTTAGTATTTTATTTTTTATTGATGTACTCATTTAACTTGTAATTTTTTTTTCAAATGTCCAAATTGAATTTAGCTTATTTTTTCCTTGATAATATATTTATATAATATGTGTAGTACCATATTTCATGTCTTTGGTTTTTGGATATAGTTAGTATATTCTATGGAAAAGGGTATGTGGATTCCATAATATTCTAGGTTTATTGAATCCACATACCCTTTTCCCTTCAATTGTAGCTATAATCTCACTCTCTTTTCATTGATAAAGATATGGAATTGCTCTTGAAATTCAACCCTAATCGGTGAAATGATAGTAATTGATTGCTATATTCATTGCTTTAGCAGGGACTAATAAGATACATAAACACTAACCCTAAACTTATGTTAGGTGTATATGTCATTATTATATAAAGAAAACATTTGTACACATATGACCTTATTATAAAGATGTTATCTATGTTGTCATGATGTTGATCCTCTACACATATGATCACCTTATTATAAAGATGTTGAACTTATTATAAAGATGTAGGTCACTGTAAATAAACATATCATAATCGAAAGGAGCAGCCAAAATATAAAAAATTGACAACTTAATGTTTGGTATGGTGTAGGTAAGACAATTACTTGTTAGGAAAAGGATTTATCACAATGAACGAAAATGACAGGAAGCTTGCTCAGTTAAGAGTGGCATTAGAGGTGAGGGGCAATGGAAAATGTTATTTCCCTTGCTATGATTGCAAAGGCTTGCAAAATAGAAGACTTTTAATAACAACAGACCAAAAACATTGTAGGGAGAAGGGGCACGCCGAAGGGGGTTATGAATATCATCCCTTGGTAAGAGGATTCAATATTTAATGTATTCTCTGTAATAATCAGTATGTCATGAATTTTAGTAATATTTCTTATCATGATTTTTATATTTTCTATACACACTAACTTTTCTATGTTGTTTTTAAATATATAGATGATGCCCCCAAAGTGTCGACCTCCAGAGAATTATTTGTCAAGTACTAGCAGAAATACTACTTTACATGGAGATGAACTTCGAGATCAAAATATTGAAGTTGTTGATCAAGTTATTAATGATGATATGGATGGAGATAACATTAGTGATTCAAATCAAGAAGATGATATACATAGATTCATCCAAGACACATTTGCTCCAATGGATGAGGACAACTAGGATGATAGTCATGATGTTGATCCTCTACTCGAGAAGTCACGTCAACCTCTTTATGAAGGCTCAACAATAAATCTTTTATCTGCTATATTGTTGTTGGTGAACCTGAAGGTTTTGAATGGTTTATCAAACAAATGTCTCACACAGATACTAAGGTATTTAATTTGTTAATTATTTATGCTTGCATGTTCACAAATACTTAAAAGGTTCAATTTATTCCTATATTGCTATTGTTTTCTAATTTGTAAATTAGTATATTGGATGATATATTGATGATCAATATTGTTTACATTGACTTATTGTTTAGAATTTTGTAGATTGTTAGGTGATGTTCTATTACAGACGTCAAATACTTTGCCATGCACATATCGAGAAATATTCGTGATTATGAAAGAAATTGGAATGGACTATCGGGCTATTGATGCATGTCCTAATGATCATATCATATATTATGGACAATATGCATTATAAAATGAATGCCCACAATGTCAAATAAGTAGATATTGAACCGATAAAGCGTCAAAGAAGGTGTCTCGCAAATTTATTCATTATATTCCGATAATTCCACGTTTTCAGCGGTTGTTTAGGTGCCAAAGTATAGCACAGTTTATGGATTTCCATGCAAAGAATAGAATTCAAGACGATGTTCTTCGAATTCTTGTAGATGGTTCTGCATTGAACTACATCGAAGAAAAGTGGCCAATTTTTAAAGAAGAACCTCGTAATGTTAGACTTTCGTTGGCAGCTGATGCTGTCAATCCATTTGGAGAGCTTCGTTCTACGTACTCAGTGTGGCCTGTTTTTGTTATAAACAATAACCTTCCTCCTTGGATGTCGATCAAGAGAGAGCACACAATGTTGGCAATGATTGTTCTAGGTATTTAATTATCTTTTATTTTCTTTAAAGCATGACAAAATATTTCATTTCTTTGTTTCATGCATGGTAATTATTTCTTTTATATATCACGACATCTAAATAAGTATAATTAATAATGCATTAGGTTGAACCAATCAGGTAGGTACCAGGTTAAAGATATGAATGTATATATTGAGCCTCTCATCGCTGAGTTGTTGAAGTTATGGGTTGGTGTCACTATGTATGACATCTCTAGACCAATAGGGAAAAGACGATTTCAATTCCATGGAATACTATCATGGACAATTTATGATGCTCCCGGGTTAACACATTTTTGTGGTATATTGTTACTTTATTTTTGTGATTTAATATTATATATCTTTTTTGAAAAAATCATGCATTATTTTAATTTGTAACTCTAATTTGACGCTACATTTATTCATATATCTTGTAGGTCTTCAAACAAAGGGTAAATTTGCATGCCCAGTTTGTGGTCCTGGGATAAAATCTCATCGTTAAAGGAGTTTAGCAAAGGAAGTGTTTGATGAGTATAGGCACTTTCTTCCTAAGAACCATAGTTGTCAAACTACAGACAAAGCAAAGTTCAATGGTAGAGAAGAAAATGGAAAAAAATCACGAAGAATGACACCTCGCCTATGGAAGTTGGAATATATTAGAAATCGTCAAGGTACGCAAATTATTTATGTATGACCTATTATATAAATCTTTGGTTAATTTAATTAGTATTAAATTCATTTTGTCCCATTAATTAGTGTTAATTTAAATTTGTTGATGTTTCATGAATGTCGTTAAGGAACGAATGGGCTTCCACGAGGAATGAAAAGTTACCCGATGCAATTCAGTAGATTTCCATACTACGAGCACCTACAAATAGTTCATTTGTTTGATACAATGCATATCGGGAAGAACATAATAGAATTGTTATGGCGAATATTAGATGGAAGGACTGACAAAGAGAGAATTGGAAAGATTTGTTGTGACATCCAAGAAGCTAATCACACCTTGAAAAGTGTAATTATTCATTCTAATGGCGATGGTCCTCAACAAAATACTAGTCTTCCTTGGTTATTGATGGACCAACAGAGCAATATTGTAAAAGAGGTCATTCAAAAAATTAGGTTTCCGACGGCGTTTTCGTCGAACATACAAAATATCTTAACTAAAAAAGGTGATTTTGGTGGGGTTAAAACACATGACTGGCATACATTCATTAAGGTAATTAGTAGGTTATAATATATTTTCTTATTGGTACGCATTTTTTGGAAACAAATAATAATTATTTGTTTTTTTGTTACAGTATGTTCTACCTTTATCTCTCCTAGACGACTTTGACAACAACATAAACCAAATTATTTATGTACTTGGAAAATACATGAGGTAAGTATTGTTTTATAAGGAAAATGTACTTTTTATGTGATTTGTATTGGAACTTATTGACATATTATCTTTTATCTACAAATTTATGTATGCCTTGATTCCCTCAATTACATTGACATTTGTAGGTGGATATCATCAAAAGAAATCCATAAAGAATATATAAGGTATTGGAAGAGAGAAATTCCCTGACTAATGTGTCAAATGCAATAGTATCTACCTCCAGCATTTTTCAATGCACACGAACACTACCTCATACACGAAGTTGAGGAGATTGAATTATGTGGACTAGTACACACAAGGTCGATGTGGTTGGTGGAGAGGCAGTTAAAGTCACTGAAGGCTTTTGTTAGACAAAGAGCACGTCCGGAGGGTTCTATGGTTGAGGGATATATGGCATGTCAATGCATGGTGTATATTAGTCAATATCTACCTAAATTAGCAGAAAATATGAATGTGCCTCGCATTTGGCATCTCAACTCCATCAACAAATTTGAAGGGGAGGTCCTATTGGGGAAAGGTAAAATGAGGTTTGTGAAATGTAATTATTAGATGTTGACATAGATTTAATATATTACACATCTATTAAATTATTCATTTATTAACAATAACTAATTAATGATATTAAATTGTTATGCTATCATATAGTTTCTCAAGAGTGGGATGCTTTACATTTATACATTGCAAACAACCTTGATTGGATGGAGCATTGGATAGAATATAGTAACAAATATTTCAGTAGGTTATCATGGGAAGGGGTGAGTAAGATGATTAAAACAACGCATCGTCATCGAGATCAATTTCTTGATCTTACATCAAGGGAAGTTGATTTATCCTTTGGTTTAAAAGATAAACATGCAAGTTAAATTTGTTACCCACATTTTCCTAGTTTTTTCCCAATTTTTCAATGTATTTTGGTTTGTTTAATTATTGAAATATATATTTAGTAAGTCCTATATGAGGATTATTAATTCGCAATTTATTTTTTACTTGTTGTCCATGTTGTAGTTGAAACATCACAAGGCTATGTGGTGTAATGGTCGTAAATTTCGTATCAAAATGTTGGATGATAAGATGAAAACCTCAGATTGTGGGATAAATGCAGTGTTTAAGGTCACCAACATTTCCTCTAGAAGTGAGAGAAATCCAGAAGAAGCTGAGAATAGGTACTATGGCCATTTGGAGGATATAATTGAGTGTGATTTTAATTAATTTAAAATAGGTTTGTTTGGGGTTAAATGGTACAAGCTACAGATGCATGAACGTGATCCTGAGGGAACTATTATTGAGCATGATAATGGATTTACCATGGTTAATACAAGGGCATTTGAACTGGGTACAAAGCCTTATGTTCTTCCAAGTCAATGTGAGCAAGTATTTTAGTCAGAGGTACCTAGTAAATCAGGTTGGTCATACGTTGTTAGATATGATCCAAGAGGAAGACCAGTAAAGTACAATCATGTAGCTGAGGATGAAGATAATAACGAGGAAGAAGATCATGATTATGAATATCAAGAGCAGGTGGCTCATGTAGTCGATGTGTCAGACAAAAAATTTGAAGAGGTTGATCATCCAAATGTAGGAGACGACGATCGCATTGATGATATCAATAACTATAGTAGCGAAAATGACATTGATGATGATGTTTATAGGAATGAGCCTTTCACCAATATTGATTCTGAACTAGATCTTGATACAGATGTTGAACTGGATGAAGAAGAAGATGACTGATATTCAATTCATGTTGAAAAGAAGAGGTATGTGTTTATCTCTTTTATATGATCTTTATATGTGTTTATATTGTATAATATAGTATATGATACATGTTCTTTATAATTTCAAATTAGGTAATATGGGGAAATTGAGAGTGATGTGAGGGGGGGGGCATAATTAGAGCTTCCACCTTCACATGGTTTCCCCTGTTTAGTAGAGAATGATTATTCTCGAAACCAAGAGGAGCTCTACGCGACTACGCCTAATCATACTAACGATGTAGTTATGTCCATCATCAATTGTTATGAAACATTTGTTAAAAAATTGTGTAGGTTAATTTCAAAAGGAAACTAGGGACTTCAATTAATTCATACTTTCCAGCTCTTGTTTTGTAAGGGAGATATGTTGTGCCTTTATCTTTCTATATATTTCTATAAAAATATTTCTATATTATTGGAAATAACACTTGAATTGTTTTCTAAGCTCATCTGAGAAGAGAAATGCACCATAAGTGATGCACATAAGCAATACACATGATCGATACACGATAAGTGACGCATTGGAGTGATGCCCTAAAGTGACACATAGAAGTGACAATGCACCATATTGATTGACATACATAATAGATGTACCATAACTTGTGACACATAAGTGAGGAACATATTTGATGCACCATAATTGATGACATGTTTACACATTTAAGCGATGCACAATAAGTGACACACTTCAAATACATTCTTAATGGATGCACTCAAGTGATGGACACAATTTTGTGCCATAAATTTAATTCTTGTTACCCTATATTTGTGAGATTGGAACATTATATGTGACCAATACCCAATAGTAATTCATCCTTTTAAAAAGATTATTCAAGTGTGAAAATCATCATATAATAAACTTCCATTTTGCATTCTTGTATATAATAAGTCAATTTTTGCATAACCTTAATCCCATTACCCATTAGGTTTCACCTCAGGATATGGCTAGTTTGGTTTAATGGAAATTGAACTAAATTATTTTCCAACCCGGGTTTGGGGTCTAATTGCTTTGGATTATTATGAGTTATCCCATATGTCTTAAAGATGGAAGGTTGAATCTTTATTTGGTTATTTTAAGTTACACATCTCATCCATCAAATAAAGATTTGGTAGAAAGAAGTGTGAGTGAATGGCAACATGAATCCACCCTATGTCCTTATCATGTACATGTCAACCTATTAATATAATTTCATTATATCCTAATATGAATACCCTTGATGACAATGTTCTATGATTAATGTTCCTATCAATAATGAGGAACTATGACTTCTAACAATATTCCTAATGGATTTTGGGGATAATTCCCACTAAAAAGGCGATGGTTTTGTCATCTTATGAACTTAAACCTATCACTTATGTGTGTTGCTTATGTGCCTTGCTTGAATTGTTTTCTAATCCATGCACCTTCACAAGTAAAAATATGAAGGAGGCTCTGAATAGATCTCTAAATGTCCCATTTTCAAATTATTTATGGACAAATCCCAAAATTAATGGATTTACTTGATCTCTCTAATGGAACACATATTAACAAAGGTATAGAAAATTTCATGGAACACATTAAATATATGCAGCAGTATGTGAAACAAACATTGTGGGAGACAAATGAATCATATAAACTTAAAGGTGATCATCATAGAAGAGTAATTGAATTTTAGGTTGGAAAGTTGGTTATGCTTCATCAATGGAAAGAAATGTATCCTCAAGGTACCTTATATAATAAATTGAATCACGAGGAAATTGTCCCATATTCAACATAGCAGATCTATATCCTTATCACCCAAAAGTGCATAATGTGACAAAAACAATTACCAAAGAAAAAAAGAGAAGGTATTAAGCACATTGTTGACACAAACAATTGAGCCAAAACATATAAAATATATTTAGTCAAATAGAAGGGTATAAAAAAGTAATAGAAAACATGAATTAATAAAGAGTAGGTATATGAATTTTTGCTTGTTGTGATAAGTCTAGAAGGGTAGACACCCCCTAGGATTCAGATCCCCTTGCGCATGTGTCTTCGAACTTCTAAGGGTTATAGTGGAAGCTAGCTAGATTTGAACTTGTGTCTCGCCTAGGTAATTATCCAGGGAAATTATAAATTCCTCTAGTTCTAAAAAAAACACTCTAATGTCTAACCCACTAACCATTAACCTAATTATACCCATAACCACTAAATCCTAATCCCTAACACACTAACATGTGAATATTTGACTTCTAATCCCCAACACATTATCCATACTAACCCATAACCCACTAATCCTTGATCCCCTAATGCACTAACCCACTAATACTTAACTCACTAACCCTAAAGATACTAACCCAGTAACACATAACCCTAACCCATTAACCATGAATGGAAAGTATCCCACTAACCACTAACTGGATGACAACCATGACACTAAATCCTAACCCACTAAGCACTAACACAATAAATTCTGCCTTACTAACCTATTAAATGATTAATTGAGATTTAACCAATATCCATAACACACCAACCAATTAAATTTATATCCCCTAATGATCCCTAAACCACCAAGAGAGAAATCCATAACCCCTAAAACCCAGCCACTAATGGTCACTTGTC
>JASDQU010437505.1:41628-56265 GCA_032191745.1 Picea mariana | reverse complement strand
CTTAAAATACATTCTTAAGGGATGCACTCAAGTGATGGACACAATTTGGTACCATAAATTTAATCCTTGTTACCCTATATTTGTGAGATTGGAACATTATATGTGACCAATACCCAATAGTAATTCATCCTTTTAAAAAGACTATTCAAGTGCGAAAATCATCATTATTGTATTTTAACTTCCATTTTGCATTCTTGTATTTAATAAGTCAAGTTTTGCATAACCTTAATCCCATTACGCATTAGGTTTCACCTAAGGATATGGCTAGTTTGGTTTAATGGAAATTGAACTAAATGATTTTCCAACACGGGTTTGGGGTCTAATTGCTTTGGATTATTGTGAGTTATCCCATATGTCTCAAATATGGAAGGTTGAATCTTTATTTGGTTATTTTAAGTTACACATCTCATCCATCAAATAAAGATTTGGTAGAAAGAAGTGTGAGTGAATGGCAACATGAATCCACCCTATGTCCTTCTCATGTACATGTCAACCTATTAATATAATTTCATTATATCCCAATATGAAAATATATATTATGGGGTGAGTTAATAAGTGGACAAATTCAACTTTTTTGGCTAGTTAATTTTTCCGGTGAGGCAACATTCTATCCTAATCAGCTAACTTTTTTTTTTTTTGTTTTTGTTTTGATGATTTGGGTAGACTTAAAATGTGTCAAAACCCTTGATGACAATGTTCTACCATTAATGTTCCTATCAATAATGGGGAACTATGACTTCTGACAATATTCCTAATGGATTTTGGGGAGAATTCCCACTAAAACAACGATGGTTTTGTCATCTTATGAACTTAAATCTATCACTTATGTGCCTCACTTAAGGTCATCGCTTATGTGCCTCGCTTGAATTGTTTTCTAACCCATGCACCTTCACAAGTAAAAATACCAAGGAGGCTCTTAATAAATAATATATATTATAATATATAATATATATTATATATTATATGTATAATATATATAATATATATTATATATTATATATATGATATATAATATATATTATATATATGATATATATTATATATTATATATATAATACATATTATATATTATATATATTAAAAATGAAATTTTAAAACCAAAAAAAAAATTTAAATTCAGTTCAAAATCGCGCGGCCTACTGCAAAGGGCACAATACACACAGTCCACAACCATTATCACTCCATAGTCCACGCGCGCATACCACAGTCCAACCATTATCACTCGCACGCAAGAGGATTTGGAGCATGCGGGTTACGATTTGGAGGACGGATTTGGAGGACGGGAGAAGAAGGAGGGCACACGATTTGCAGAGGAGAAGGGCACACGATTTGCAGAGGCTAGGGAGAATGATTTTTAAAGGAGGAGGGCACACGATTTGCAGAGGCTAGGGCACATGATTTGCAGAGGAGGAGGGAACACGTTTTTGCACCGAAGGAGGTCACATGGCCGAAGGAAATGGTATGACCTCTTTCTCCTATCTCTTGACTTCCTGACCTCTTTCCCTTGATTTCAATGTCATCTAAACACAACATTTCTCGTATCCCCTAGGACTTTTAGAAAGATTTGGAAGAGAATAGAAATGAAATAAAGGGAAAAAGGCTCTTTTTGCCAAACAAAAATGCAAGCCAAAATGTCAAAAGAATCCTGCCACCCATTTTCATTGAGACGTTGTAGAAATGTGACCAGGATAATTATGTAATTGACTAAATACCCATGTGAGATGTCATAGAATAGATATTATTGATGGAGTTCATCATGACCAAGGCCTCCACTCTATTAAATTGAAAATGTTGACTAAATTAGAGGGCCTGGGTTGGGCTCTAAGACTTAACTAAACTTGAAGCCTCAATTGGGTGCATGTTTATCTCTATGTACAGTAAAAATCAAACTGCATTGTGGAAAACCCAAATTGCAAAACAATATAAGGTACTATTCACATGACACCAATTCTTGGCTTCAAGACTTGTGCTCTTGATGTAGTTCTGAGTGCCAAATTCTTCTTCACTATTATTTAGTGAACATGATAGGATGATTATGTTTACAATGCTTTATTTCTAGATCAATTACCTCACATATACATGTATTGTGAAAGTAAACCACAAAAAATCGACTGGAGGTCAAGCTAGGCTTTAAATTAGAGTTCCAATTCAAGGCATTTCTCATCTATACGTATAATGACCTTGTATAACTTTCTCTCAAAATGTGTAGAACTCAACCCAATGCATTTGCAATTGGTAAGCATTCTCCAACAACCAACTAAATTTTTAGTTTGGTCTATGTAGTGGTATTCAATGGACTCTTATCTCAACCAAAAGGTAACGAGAATGTAAATATGTGTGTGCAACTAAGTTTTATTGGCCAATCACTAAATATGCTCACAAAAATAGTTTTATACAACCCTCTAATTCTCATAAGATTTCTCAATACCAAAATGACAATGATAATATTAACTTCCAATGATAGCTTATCCTTTGATAGTTATTCTATGCAAGTTTTGATGCAAATTGAACTCAAGTCAATGGCCATTCAATTTCCTTGATATAATCCCACCTCATCTCCTCTCATTACTGTGTGTATAGATTGTAGGTTCAATGTGTGTCAAGCTATGGAATAATAGAGCACATGAATTGATCTCCCATGTAATTCAACTCTAGTGATAATTTTCCAATTCAACCTCACATTAGCCCAAGGTTTTAACCAATACCTATGTACACAATCCTACTATTTACTGTAGGAATTAACAACATATGAGGTTTTAATTTACTACTCAGAATTTTGAGTAAGATAACAAAATGATCAACAAAATGGTTGAGGGAGTGAATTAATGTTGCATAGGATTGATTTAGCAAATTAAATTGTTGGTTGTAGGTTGATTTAATAAAACAAAATATGTCTATAGGAAATCACTCAATGTAGAGTCAAGGGTAATAGTGAAATGACCCACCAAAATAGAGTCCATGGTAGTAGTGAAATGACCCATTTTCTACCTCTTAGTTCATTGAACTCTATGCATCAGTCTTCAGTACATCTCCAAGAAGGGGTTCATTTGAAATATTGTAGGTAGAAAATGGGATGGGGTCACCTTGGTGGTTTCCATTAGCCTGCTATCCTATTTGATGGTGATACTAACTTCCTATGATTTTATCGTTCCTTGGACATCTTATCCTCTTTGAGTTGGCAATGTAGTGAGGAATTTATCTCTATTAATATTCACTTCCCACACTCTTCTCTTGGTAGTGCGGTTTTCGGGTTGAAACCCGAGGCTTCCCTTCCTTGTCCCATAGAGGACTAGATTTTCTACTTACTTTTGCTTTGTTGACTGGGATTCCAACATGATCTATTTTTACAAAAAGACATCCCAAAGATTATCATAAATAGGTAATGCTCACAAACGCAAACACCTTGGACCAATTACTTCCAAGATGGAGTAAACCCATTCAATGCAATGAGAACCGACTCCTTGTCATCCACTTTTGTCCCTATGGAAGCCAACTAATCTCTACTCTATGATCCTAGTCAAATCACTAACCATTGTATTTTCATTGTTCATGTGGACCATTGAAAGCTTGTTTCTCAAGAGCATCTTTCTAGAGACATTGGAAATGTAATATAACCCAACCAAAGCATCATACATCTCCTTAACAGTCGTCTTCTCTACAATTCGAGTGATCATTATCCTTGGCCTCCTTAACATGCAAGGCCGACCATTTAATATCGATGGGTGGAACAATCTCTTTCTCATCATGTCCCAAAGCTTGGCCTCCTCCAAAATCATTTTTAGCCTACACTTTGAAGGTATAAAATTGGAAGCACTATCCAACTTTTCACCCTCACTAAAATTGAGAGTAGTCATCCCTAAAATTTTGAAGCATGCCTCAAAGAAAAATCAGCAACAAAACAAATAAAACAACCCCTTTAATGATCAAGTGCTTCTCCCAATTGCACTAGGGTTTCATACCCAATCAACCTGTACTAGATCAAGAAAGTCTCCTAAGTGTGGAACAACTAAAACACCCAACTCCCTCTTCACCAAGAGAACAACTAGAGTGAAATCATCCCTAATACAATGAAAAATCATGGCTGCGGCAACCCTAGCAGTGGAGTTGCAGAGCTATTCGATCAGAATATTGCTTCATGAGAACTCAGTACATCCCAGTACTTGATGTACTTTCTCCTTCGAATTTTGTGTTGATACTCCACTTGTTGTTACTCACTATTACTCTATTGCAACTCACTATAACTCTGCTGCAACACTTTCTGTAACTCTGTTGCAACTCACTATAACTATGTTGTAACTTTGTTGCAACACTATGCTGTAACTGTACTTTCTCCTTCGAATTTTGTGTTGTTACTCCACTTGTTGTTACTCACTATTTCTCTGTTGCAACTTGCTATAACATTGTTGCAACACTTTCTATAACTCTTCTGCAACTCACTATAACTATGTTGGAACTCTGTTGCAACACTATGTTGTAACTGTACTTTCTCCTTCGAATTTTGTGTTGTTACTCCACTTGTTGTTACTCACTATTACTCTATTGCAACTCGCTATAACTCTGCTGCAACACTTTCTATAACTCTACTGCAACTCACTATAACTATGCTGTAACTCTGCTGCAACACTATGATGTAACTGTACTTTCTCCTTCGAATTTTGTGTTGTTACTCCACTTGTTGTTACTCACTATTACTCGTTTGCAACTCGCTATAACTCTGCTACAACACTTTCATTAAAAGCACTCAATTCCATTTTATGGAAGTCTAGAGATAAATAAGCAAGTGACCGCTCACAATTTTTTGTTCTTTCTCACTAAAAACATATCCCTTCATCGGATTCAGTCCTTGTACCAACCCAATTCGACGTTGCTTCAACAATTATCCTCTGGATTTCACCCAAAACTAAGGATTTTCTTCCAATTTCAAGTGCTCCCCAACCTTACACAAGTCGAACTCTATAACTGTGAATTTATAAAATTCATGGCTTCATGTGCTTGAATAAAACATTAACTATATTCATATCTTTTCCCCAATTATACACCTTAAGGAACTTCCTGTAACGTTACATCTTGAATTATCCTTCTAGGAGGAAATCGCAATCCCATGCCTTGATAGAGGAACAAATGATTGCAATAAATATGGGTAGTGTTCAAATTGATAGTTTGAGAAGAGAGTTTGACGGAAGACCTTCAAATGAAGAAATCTTGGTCATTGCCATTGATTTAGTTTTTGAATAAACTGTGGTCTCAAAAGAAAAGATAAAATCCCTGATGTTTCTAAGGCAACACAACCATGATAGTAAATGGAAGTGGTGAAATGTTAACTCATCCACCTATGGGCATCTTAGATCTAACATAACAATAGTCCAAATCCATGTTGAACTTTAGCACGGATTCATAATGGTCAATGAAATAATTGGGAATTATGATGGTGTCTCAAGTGGCCACCACCATACTATTGTGCCATGTTTGGAAATGTCTTTCATTTAGGTTGATTTTATCCTCAAACATTTCGACCTTCCAAGATGAAAACACTATGGACACTAAATCCCTATTCACAAGAGAGGTGATGTTGCATACCACTGGGGGATTCCAATGTGACATAGAGAAGGCTACTAAAACATAACCTTATCATAGAGGTTAGCCCACACCCAGGTTTTCTGCATTGCATCCACAAAATCATTCATAACGTACTTGCACTAGTTGAGTGCAGTGCTCTACATGCATTTGGTATATCAGAAGCTCCCTAGGTGCACCTGAAAGTAGCCTTACATAAGCCTTTTGGTTTTCTTGTTTCTATAGTACACCAAGGGTATGGCCTATCCTCCTTAGTTGGTGCCATTAAATATTTGACAGAGTATTATTATTCTAAAAAATCATGTATATCAAATATCTATAGTGCTTAACACTCCCTTGTTTGGGCCCTACAAACCCTAAAATCTACAAAGTAGGAAACTCATTGGCCACTTTTTAAACTTTTCGCAACATCCATACTTCGAAATTAACTCCATTGGAAACTTTAAAGCATCACCCATCATGCAAATTCAAACTTTTTGCCATTCGCCCTCTTATAGTTGCTCGAGACATTTATGGACTAGGTCATTAGGCCTCTTCCAATATTTGGACCATGTTTGAACATTAGGGCCGAATTTAACTTCAACCCATTCTTGAACTTTGGGCCATTACAAATCCATCCTACCACTTTTTAAACTTCATCTAATAATAATACTTTGAACGTAATCCCCCTGAGCATTCTGAAACAAGGATAATTGGCCACTTCGATATGGGGGCATTGAGCCATTTCAAAATATTGGGCTTCTTATGAACTTTTTCAAAACTTAATAGGAAGGCCATTATTTCAGCACTTGGACCTGCAACTTTACGCAACTTTATGCAACATGCAACTTTATACAACAATGCAACTTTCTTCCCCTAGACAATCCTACAAAGATTTAAATAGGACCTAAAAACCTTATGTATACGTACCAATGGTTCCAAATGCAACTATATTGCAACTTATGCAACTATATGCAACTTATGCAGCTATATTGCAACAATTTTGTATGCAACTATATGCAACTATGCAACATGCAACTTACGCAACTTTATGCAACTATATTGCAACTATATGCAACTACGTGTGGCAATTTCAACTTTATGCAACTTTATGATGGATAGGTGTGTCAATTTCAACTTTATGCAACTAAATGAAATTATATGCAACTGTGTTGAAAGTGAGACCTGTTGTAACTATATTGCAACTTATGCAACTATATGCAACTATATGCAACTTATGCAACTATATTGCAACTTATGCAACTATATGCAACTTATGAAACTATATTGCAACTTATGAAACTATAATGCAACAATCCTAAGAAGATTTAAATAAGACCTAAAAACCTTATGTAAATGTACCAATGGTTCCAAATGCAACTATATTGGAACTTATGCAACTATATTGCAACTATATTCTCAAATATTGGTGAGTGGTCAAATGCAACTATATGCAACTATATTGCAACTTATGCAACTATATTCAACTTATGCAACAATTGCGTATGCAACTATGCAACATGTAACTTATGCAACTTCAACAACTTTATGGAACTTATGGAACTTTATGCAACTTTATGCAACTATATGCAACTACCAAAAAACATATATTGGCACGATAACTTATCTTCTTGTTTCAACGAGTGTAGGTACCACCAAATAGGTATTTTTCTGATCTATCTTCCTTGAGTGATGATCAAGATATAGTAAGAGAGCTTGAAAGTGAGACGTGTTGTACTAGATCTACCGATTCTAGATCAACTAGGTTGGAAAAGGTAAGGAAAAGATTTCGTACCCGCATGCAATTTTTTATTGCCAACGGAGGGTCGTGTAATTATGATGCTGAGAGCATAGGTGACATTGAGTTTCCCTTGAGGTATAAACATCTAGTGCAACGATGGGCACCTAAGGAGCTACCTGAAGTGGACATAGATTTCTTCATCGGTGGGAGGATGTATCGCATTGCTCCTTTGTCCTTACATGGATTGGGGTTATTTTCCATGGATGGCATAAAGATCAGCTATGACACTGTAACTAAATTGATGGATTATGTTGGACCATTATATAAATACAATCACTGGTTGGTGTTGGTCCGATATACGCAAAGTATGCGGAGATACAGAGTTGCCACAAATTATATACAACTACTAGATAACAATCAAAATAAAGTGGAAACTATGTATATTGATGGAAGGCCAAAAGCTACTGGAAACATTGTGGGCTTTATAAATAGTACACAACCAGTGGCAACAACTAAGAAACCAAATTGCATATTTGAGGCATGTGAAGGAAATCGTATATTTGTATGTGCAACAAAAACAATAGTTGCAGGTGAAGAGTTGTTGATCGATTACAACTTAAATCGAATAGATAGAGAGGGTGACCGTGGAAAGGCACCCACTTCACCTCAGCAGGTAAATGTTAAATATAGTAAAAAATTATGACTACAACAACTATATTTCATAAATTTCATTATTTTTTTTTCTATTATTACTGTAATATTTCATTTTCTTAATGTTACAGGTGAATTTCCTAACTTTTATTGATTGATTTAATACTATGTCAACATCTGTCTAGGCTGAACATGTTCGAGTTTCACCTGATACATCTCTCTAGGGTGACTGTGGCAAGGCACCCGCAGTGCCTCAACATGTAAATGCTAAATACAGTAACAACTTATGACTACAACAACTAAATTTCTGAAATTTCATTATTTTTTTTCTGATATTACTCCAATATTTCATTTTTTAAATGTTACAGGTGAATTTCATAACTTTTGTTGATTGATTTATTGTGTCAACATCTGTCCAGGGTGAACGTGTCCAAGTTTCACCCGATACATCTCTCCAGAGTGACCGTGGTAAGGCACCCGCAGTGCCTCACCGAGTAAATGTTAAATACAGTAACAACTTATGACTACAACAACTAAATTTTGGAAATTTCATTATTTGTTTTCTCATATTACTCCAATATTTCATTTTTTAAATGTTATAGGTGAATTTCATAACTTTTGTTGATTGATTTCTTGTGTTAACTTTTTTCTAGGGTGAACGTGTCTGAGTTTCACCTGTTACATCTCTCCAGGGTGACCATGGAAAGGCACCCGCAGTGCCTCACCAGGTAAATTTTAAATACAATAACAACTTATGACTGCAACAACTAAATTTCTGAAATTTCATTATTTGTTTTCTAACATTACTCCAATATTTCATTTTTTAAATGTTATAGGTGAATTTCTTAACTTTTGTTGATTGATTTATTGTGTCAACTTCTGTCCAGGGTGAACGTGTCCGAGTTTCACCCATTACATCTCTCCAGGGTGACCGTGGAAAGGCACCCGCAGTGCCTCACCAGGTAAATGTTAAATACAGTAACAACTTATGACTACAACAACTAAATTTCTGAAATTTTGTTATTGTTTTTATGATATTACTGCAATATTTCATTTTTTTAATGTTAGAGGTGAATTTCATAACTTTTGTTGATTGATTTATTGTGTAAACATCGGTCCAGGTTTCCATATAGGATATTGATGAGGATGAAATATTTTATTCGACAAACCCAATGACAACTGTAACGAAGGCCTTGAAGAAGGCTAATATGGAATATCTAGGTTTGATTACCAAAAGACCCCTGACACAGGAGGATAGGGAAAGAATTGTAGAGCTACAAACTACAATAACTAAGTATGGGGTAAGTGGAATCTTTACATACTTTTATTAGCTATGAATATTTCATATCCGTTTTTTAGTTTTATATTTTGTATATGATCTGATAAAGAAAAGTTTTTTGTTTGTAGGAGTTTTTAAACCTCGTGCGTGGGGAACTTGTCGATCCTGCAACTGCTATAGGTAGCAATGAGGGTCCAATGAAAAAAAAAGGTCGACATAGCAAAGTGAAAGTGAGGCTTTTTGAGCCTCCTGAGGTTCCCCTCAAATCCATTGATGAGTGGGGTGATTTTGACTGGCATGACATGCCAGAGCATGATGAGCCAGAGCCTGGGACTCCACATGATGACTTCGGAGAGGAATATAGTGTAGGTGCACATGATACTATTTTGCATGGAGCAAAATGAATTAAAAGCACCGGTTCACTAGATGTCACCTTTCTGGTGGATGACACATGTGTTTCGATAAAGATTCAGAATATTGCAGGTAATTGTCCCATTAATTGATTCATTATTTTAATGAAATTGAAATGGACATTTGTTGAGATTATTAATTGATTAATGGATAACACGTTACTACAGGAAACACTGTTTTCTATATAAACTTACATGACAAAGCATTGGAGTTGTTTGGCCCCACCATTCGCACATGGTGGAATGGCCAATATAGCAAAAAGAAAGATGATTTAATAGATCACATGGTGAACTTGTTTGGCAACACTTTCAACAAGAAAGTGGTTTCAAAGTTAGCCGGAGAGAATTTAAAATACACCAAGGCCTAGTATAGGGATAAATTGCAAATAGACCTAAAGCACAAGCGCCCTCCCATGGTTTCCGAGAAAGAGTGGAAGGTGCTAATAGAGGATGCAAAGGAGAACTTGTTTAAAAAACAAGGATGACAACCACGAGTTGGTCAAGCAAGGTACAACACATGTCATATTATCAGTGAAATATGAGCATTTATGTTTTTCTTTCCTATTTTAAGTAACAATTCTGATATCTATTTTTTTATCAAAAATTCCATATGTAGGCTACCAGACACATCCAAAGAAACAAAGGCCAGAGTGGAAAAACACGGCCAGCATAAACTAGGCCAGGGTGGCTACGGAAAACTCAAAGCGTGACTAGTAAGATTTAAATGATTAACTGTGGTTAATATTTATTTAATAGTAGTGAACAAATATATGTTTTTGTTATTGGTATTTTTAATGGTGTTATGCATTGCAGTTAAATATGTTTGACACTGCTACCACTCAGGAGGACCTGAAGCTTGGTTACAAGCATGGTTTTAAAAGTGTCATTGAATATAGAAAAATCTTGGGCCAGACTCCTATCTCCCCAGCCATGTAGGTAAATCAAATGAATAAGGAAATTGCAGTAGCATGCTTGTAAAGTCTTTTCATATTTTATTATATCACCCTTAACTAAGTATTTATGTTTGTTTTCAAGCAACAGTGCTACCGTAGTAGTGAATCGAGTGGTATTCAACAAACACCGCATCATACAAGGGTCCACATGTTCAGTACTGATAGTGTAGAGCATAGTACCGATTCCGGTATGTATTTTTCAGAATTATAAATATTTACTGTGATTGTAGATATTTATTTCCTGATGCATACTTATATATTATCTTCTCAAAATTGAAGAGCATGTAGCTCAGAATGGTGAAATGCAAGAGCAACCAAGTGGACAGGAAATTAACACACCAACTGTCCCAGCTACAGAGATAGGTAAAGAGAAATACTATAATGTTAAACAAAACAATGAATTAGTTATTTCAATTATATTTCAACATATCAATATGATGATTTTTGTTGTTCCAGTTCACATCCTTGAACAAATGCTAGCTAACCCTTCTCAGCGACGTACCAGAAGTATGATACCTCAGCGCACACAAACAATAGAAGGACAGGGCACACGAAATACAATGTCCTTGGATGATGATGATATCCCAGTTGTCAGTTTTATGAATGTAAAAAAATGTAAATCAAAGAAAAATTAGATGTATAATTTCATGACCTTTTTTTAGATCTTTATCGATGTTTATATGTTCATGACCTTGACTATCCTAGTTATGCATTAATGTATATATGTTTTCTATATAGAGAAAATCATTTGTTGGGTATGGGAAATTGAGAGCGATGTGAGGGGGGGGAGGGGCCATATGAGCTTCCACCTTCACATGGTTGGCTCTGTTTAGTAGAGAATAACCTATTCTCAAAACAAAGAGGAGCTCATTAAGGTATGCGACAACTTAATGTTTTTCTAGAGTATTTTACATAACTAAATGCATGCTTATTCGCTTATTATAAATTATTTACTCATATAAAAAATTTGTCTTTTATGATTCATGCATGTCTTGGTGATCGAAATTTATCTCGTTGACAACTCTTATCAAGTTGTATGGGTTAATGGATCTAGCGAAATAACAATGAAAAGGTAATGGTTTTGACGTTTTTTTAAAAGTAGGCTTTATACTAGTAAAAGTTTACAATCCTCATGAATATGTACATATTGATACATATGCCAAGTTCCATGTGGTGTTTTGGTTTACTTGTAGATATTTTAAATATAGTTTTGGTTTACTTGTAGTTTTTTTATAAAGAAGTATAACTATTTTAGACAACCCCCATATACAAAGTCTTTATCCATATCCTCATTGTGGAAAATAAATTAGAAAAGATCCCTCACTTCATTCATTTCCATAATACTAACCTTATTGCTATCCCTAGTCCAAATACTAGTTCCTATTAAACAATGCATGAAGCTAATCCCAATAATATAGACCCCTCTCATCCCACATGTTAGTGCAAGTATTATAAGGCTCCAAAGGACACTACTACAAAATGCTTATTCTTATAATAATAATTCACATCCAAATCCTTGTACATAGATGAGAAATGCCTTGATGATCCTAGGGTACACCAATATTTGGACACTACTCCCCAACCAATAATAGCCCCTATTACAATCTCTATTGAAAAAGATCCCTGATCATTACTCATAATGACAAATGAAATTTATTCCCCTCTCTAAGTCTCCTTTTTACTCATATTTGTTAGATCAAAGACCAACTTGCCACTATAATCCTTGACAATGTAACCAAAATAATCGCATTTTCCATCACTCCTCACCCCTCTCCTTATCATTGGGGCTTTGTACAATAGGACATAACTCATCTTCTCATTAATAAACATTGTGGAGTCACCCTTTTCATAGGGATTTTTCAAGAGATTGTTGAATGCTATGTATCTCACCTTGATTACTATAATTTACTCTTGAACATATAATATGAACAACAATGAAATGCTTTATAAGATGTCCATTGTTTCTATTGAGAGTTTTTTTGGACTAGCTTAGACTTCCCATTATCAAATCTAGCCACTTCTTACCTGGTAGCACCCAATATTACCTAGTTCTCTCCTTGTCTTCTTCCTCTCCTAGTGTTCCATGCTCTCCTACATACTCTTCATCTTTTCCTAGTCCTTCACTTCTTTGGTTAGTTTTCAAATATTTCTCCCTTAATGGTCACATTCCATAGCTTGCAACTATGGAGCCCCTCCCAATGGTGACATCATATCTTCCTGTGATCCTCTCTCCTCCATTGGTACCATTGGTATTTTTCACCTCTACGCTTTCATTGAACTTAGCTTTATGCATGTCACCTCCTGCACTTGCATAAAATACCCCATTGATGCATGCCACCTCTCATTCTTGCACTAAATCTTGGCTTGAAAAGGAGTATTTATGCATCAATAGGGTATTCGATAGTATTTATGCCTTGAAAATACCCCATTGATGCATGCCACCTCTCATTCTTGCACTAAAAGGATAAGGCAACCCTTAGGGAATCACTTTTCCAAACGAACTTATGCTTCACTACTTCCCATATTTTTTGTATGGTGTTGGCTACAAAATTCCCTTGATGATCACTACAATGCACATAGTTAGGAGAGTTTTCATATTAAGGTTGTTCCAAATCATTTTGCCTAAAGGGGTGCCAAAAGTGATGTAGTTTCTCAAGAGACTTTTCCAATGTTCATGAGCTTTCACCATCCTGATGATTCATTTGGTGAATAAACCCTGGACCTATCCATTCGTATCCAATATTTGGGTACACAAAATAGATTCTATTGAATTATGTGGAATCAGTTTTCTCCTTTTTGAATTGGCCCATATAAAAGTTCATAAATCACTTCTCCAACTACTTGTAGGATTTGATAGAGGTAACCCAATGTGAGGAATGATATACATGAGTGACACCCAGCACTTTAGTGCATACCAGGGACTTGATAGAGAGGGACATGCTCAAGAATCCACTTGTCAATTTTCTTGGCAAATATTTGAAAAAAAATCTCTCGTTGCTCCTTTGGAAATGCATGAAAAGAAAGAGGGATTCCTATGAATTTGAAAAATTGGTTAGATTGAATCCAAGTCCATCGTTGGTGCATGAACCACTTGAGGTTTTTTCTTTGACTCATCCATACATAGTGTTTTGGCCATCGACAATTTGGACCCTAAATATTCATAGAAAATTTGAAGACAATCCAATGTATTAAGAAGGGCACCTCCTCTTCTATTGAGGCGAGGAAATGATCATTACAAAAGTGCACATTGACTCGTTGGCCCCCCTTTATATCAAGTAAAGGGATTGATTTAATAACATCACATGCCATTCTACTATGCAGGAAATAACTGAGTTCTTATGTTAACATCACATAAAGTGCAGGTGCCTAGGGGTTTCCATGTCTAATTGACCAAAAGAGGAAAATTTATTTATATCTAGCATGGTTAATTGACAAGCAAACTACAACCTTGACAAAAAAAGTTTCATCAACCTTAATTAAAATAAGGTTTTGGTAAATGTATCCCATGAATTGAGCCAATGCAATCTAGCTTGAATTTGTATGCCCCAAGATTTGCAAGTTTATTTTACCTTCAAAAAAATCTCATCTTAAGCACTATGGCCTAGTTATATTCATTAAAAGGGATAAGCTCTAGAAATTAAGACAATGATTCCAATTCTTCTTTCACAACCTTTTGCTTCATTCTTCTAACAATGATAAGTTTTCCACAATAGCCCCACAAAAAAGTAGTGACCCAACTAATATCATCCTCCCATCAAACTTCCCATATTTTGAGGCCTCTAGGCCACGAAATTAGGTTCCAAGTGCATTTGAAGACTCCAACACACATTTCCTACTTAACATGAGATACATAAAGCATTAAAATTATCTTCACAACTTTGAATTTTGCATCTCCCAAGAGATGGAAAAATGATATGTTGATGATCTAACATAGTAGGCAATCCTTGAACTTGCATGGATCTTCTCCTATTATAATCAGAGAAGAAAAATGAATGTTTAGTAAGAACATATTGGTATAGTCACTTCAACACTTTGTTACCTCTTTTATGA
>JASDQU010437505.1:17253-41578 GCA_032191745.1 Picea mariana | reverse complement strand
ATGTTGATGATCTAACATAGTAGGCAATCCTTGAACTTGCATGGATCTTCTCCTATTATAATCAGAGAAGAAAAATGAATGTTTAGTAAGAACATATTGGTATAGTCACTTCAACACTTTGTTACCTCTTTTATGAAAATTGGACCAAGTAAATCACAACCCAAGAGAGTCTTGACAAAAAAAAATGTTGGGATCATACAACACGAGCCTAGCCTTTAGGCCATTTCAAGCCATGTTCTCCCTCAAGGGTGTCTGAACAAGTAGCAATCCCTCTTTATCTTCTTTACTCTCTGAATTGTTAAAATCTTCACACAACCATATGATTTTGGGAGCTCATTGGCCAACCAATCCTACATGCTCACTCTCTCATTTGAATCATTTGAGGCATATATGTTGACTAGTCCTAGGTCTTGTCCATTTAGAGGAAATGACGTCCAAACTAAGCAGCATGTTAGATCAATACCATGTCTAATGGTTAGGTAAAAATACAAGGAGATCAAGGTGGTTGCCTCTCTACCTTCAACATGGTTAGGTAAAAATACAACAATCGACCATATTAGCCAAAGAGTGACTTACAAAATTAAACTAACTACTTTAACTTCTTGCAAACATAAAACATCTAACTTGGAACAATTTCATGTGTTCTCCAAACCATGGATTTGTGGCAAGGACTATAAGGTCCAGAAGATTCCATGATACTATCTTCATTACAAACTTTCAACATGAAAATTCATAGCCTCATCATTTCTCAAGATCTCAAGGAAACAAAAAGCATTTGGAGAGGTACATTATGTAATTGGGGCAAGGAACACTCATTTAAGGTTCTATCATTTTGTTTCTAAGAGTCTTTAATGTAATGATCCCACTAAGAGTTAATTCATGGGAGCAAAGGTTAGGCCATATGGCCCCCACATTTTAGATAGGATGTGGGTTGGGAAGCCCCAAAGAGAAATTTTCCCACAATCGAGCTAACAATCTTCTTAGAAGTTGGGATAGGGATAGGTGCCATGGTTAGTTAATCTTTTTGGATTTGAGGATCTTTTCCCTTCTTTACAACCTTCACTATTTGTAAAGGGAAAGGCCACAAAGCCTTGCATTTGAACATTGTTTGCAACTTGGGTTTCAACATTTTCCACGTTGGTCGAGGGAAATCCTTAATTCTATGGTCAATGATTTGGCATTGAAACATATGTTCAAGAGCTTAATGTACTAGACCAGCTGGTGAATCCCCCCCCCCCATTCATCGCCACCTAGATGTACATAAATTCATTAAGGTCTTTAAACATTTTGACTCTTAAGGAAACCCCTTTTCTAAGGCCATAGGTTGAAGAACCTCATAAGATCATGTCATATAAAATTACCAATTGATGTAATGATACATTTTAAGAAATCCCCAAAATTATGGTGAAGCTTTAAAAAACTACCCCATATTGACCAATATAGTTGGGCACCTTCATCTGTAAAGAACTTTTTGTCATTTGGAAAGGAGAACAAGGTATTCCAACACACCCATGGATTGTGAGAAACCACTTCATGGAAATGAAATTTTTCCTTAAAAGAGAACTATTGAGAGTATAACGCATCACAAACATAAAGACTAGTGTCGATTACTTTACTAGAACAAATGGAGTCAAGATAATGCATTCAAGGAGGCCAAGCAAGAGAGAAGGTGAATATTTGAGCCTTAGAGTTATCCACTCATAGAACCAAGTCAAATTTCAAAGGAAAACCACTAAAGTTTATCCACTCATAAACCCTAGGTGTCATCCCACTTTCTCTAATGTGTCTAGCAAAGAATATTAATTGAACTAGGTCTTAAGCCTAGGGGGTCTTGAGCCTAGGGGGCATTACAATTCTTTCAAGTCAAAGCTTCAGTTACTTGGTTTTCAATTGCAATGAATTGAAAGGTTATACTTGTCTTTTCTAATGTGCATTGAAGAGACACTTCATTCCTAAATAATTTGCTAACCCCATGAATTACCTTGGTTCAATTAAATTATCTGGGATCAACCAATTTACAATGAATTTTATATTTCTTAGGTCAATGCAAAATTCACATCCTCTAACTACAAAATCCATACACAACAATATTTGTTTTCCAAGCTCATATTTCTTCATGTTGGCTTGCAATTAATTGTGCTGAAGGGTTAAAAATATCATCTCCAAATGTTTCAAATGATCTTCCCAAATCTTTCTAAAAGTCAAAATATCATCCAAGGAGGCTACAATAAACAAGTTCGAGAAATGGTCTTAATATATCATCCATAAATCTGATAACTGTTGTCATAGTATTGTGTAATATAAATTGCATAATGACTCACTCATGCAATCCATGTGTTTTTTTGAAAGTAATATTCCAAATTATTCTTTTTGTATATTGTCATATTGGTATACTTACTTATAATCCAACTTCATGATAACACATGCTTACAATATTTGGTTGATTAGTGCCTTGATTATTTGTAGGGGATATATATATTACAATATATTAGAATATTAGAATATTACAATGTAATAGTAATGCCATATTACAATGTAATATGGCATTACCATATTACATTGTAATATGGCATACAATATGGTGTACCATATTTCATGTAATTTTTTTTTTAAACCTAAAGTCATCATTGCAATATCGACGCAAGTTCGTCAGAAAATTTTTACTATTTTACCACAATCGTCGCTATAGCGACGAAACTTCGTCTCAATGTGCCACGAATATTCGTCGCATATACAACATGTGCATCATAAATTTGGTTTTGAGATATTTCACTCATCGATATTACCACATATTTTCATCACAATTTGCGACGGGATTTCATCACACATTCAGCAGCTACGTCGTAAGTTATTGGCTTGGCATAAATTTTCATCGCAATTGCAACGAAGTTTCGTCGTAATTGCCACATTTCTTCGTTGTTATTGCGACGATAGTTTGTCGTAATTGCGACGATGCATAGGGTTAACCGATATTGAAGGTGGTGACATGTAGAGAGCTAATTTCGTCGATGTTTCCATGCACACCTAGATCGTGGATATAGCGACGAAATTATTCCGATGAAAAAAAATCTCGACTTTCGTGGAAATTGTGACGGATAAGTGTGGCAATATCAACAAAAAACCGTCGCAAATTTGTTCATATGTACTAGTGTCCTCGTCCAGCTACTCCCCTGGTTGGCTCTCCTTTTATAGTTTGCTCCACTGCACTTCTTCCCTGCAAATGGGTAGATCAACTAGATCTCCCATGCCATCTTTTCCTCTCTTTGTGGCACTAAGTGGCCACTCTACTGCAGACTCCAGCTCTGTAGTCTCATTACTGAGCTGCTGCTCAGCTTCTTCTTGTGACATCTTGACTGTCACCTCTCCTTGTGTTGGCTCAAGTCCAACTTTTTCCAGCTACTCTTGGGGCTAGTATGCTCCACTACTTTCTTCCAACTTAGCCTGTTGGATGTGCAAATTTTTCACCATCACCCTTCTATCTAGGGCTTCCAATTCTTCACACAGACCAACAAAGTCCATGTTGTCTGCTTCTTCTTCTACTTCTTATTCTGTAGTTTCCAGTACTATAGTGATCTCCTGTTCAGCTTCCTGGTTGAAAATTTGAGCAACTCGGCTGAATGCTCTTCTTCTTCTCCTTGGGAAAACATCGGTGTCTTCTCCACTTCTCCCTCTTCTTTGACAGTCTCTGCTGACTGTATTTCTATTGTTTCTCCATCTGCAACACCTTCACTAGCCTCAACTAGGCTATGTGGCTGGAATACCTGAATTCCCCCAATCATCAGAATGCTCTTCTGATCCTCACCTGTCAGCACTCTTTGTTGATATGAACTCACTTTTGAGTTCATCTACTCTCCCTTTCCCTCCTGGAAATATGGGATTTCCTCTCTGCCCTCTTGGCAGTCTATGAGATCCTGCAGTGATCTCATCTCATTGACCTCCTGGCTATATGAATTTCCATGGATGTCCTCCTGACAGTCTATGAGATCCTCCAATGATCTCATTTCATTGTCGTCCTGGAAATTGGAAGATTCATCACTGCCCTCCTGGCAGTCTTTGAGATCGTTCAGTGATCTCAGTTCATCCTCATCATCACTGAGATTTATCCCAGCCTCTGGCTCATAGGCATGAACCATATCTTCTGTGGCCCTGAGGATTTTCACATACCTCAGCCACCTCTTCAATAGTCTTCACTATCCTCTAGCCAACAATTTCTTGACTGACCACTTTGCTTTCCTCCTCAGAGGCCATTCATACACCCAATGTGTCTTTGCATTTTGTTGCACCCATAGTGCAAGCTCTTCCATCCTTGCCCTTATCTCAATGAGTTCTTTATCCATCTCATCTTTTCTCTACTGCTAGTGGTTCTTCTTTCCACCGTGCCCATGGCCTTCAATAGCCATCTTCCTGTCCCTGTCTGCCCTCCTGGAAAACTTGTTGCTGTCACTCTGCAACTGAGATCACTTCCAGCATCTCTTACAGTCCTCATGACTGTCTATTGATTGTTGCGCACCTACAAACAATCACCATAGAGCATCATTACTCTATCTTCCTTTTCCTCTCTCCTATCTCCTTCTGCCTACAGTATATATAAAGAATCAAACTCTGATACCACTTGATGATATCAGAATGTATCCCTTCGAAGTCCTCCTTTTGTCTGCGATCTGCAAACAAAAATATTAGCTCTGATGCCACACTTGACGCAGCACCCCCTCCCTCAGTAGATTCTTCTCGACCTCCCTGTCTCAAGATTGCTCACTTTCCTGAGCCTTGAGGGCTCTTTGGGATCCTGCTGGAACCTCCTATAAAAAAATCCACAGGTCCTTCACAAAAACTCCACTGCCACAAGAAATGCACCAGGTGTGAGTCTTCACCTCCACATGGCCACCAGATATGACCACAACCTTTTCTGAAAAGGGATTTCAGGTTTCATGACTCTAGGAGTTTTAACACCAAGATCCCTGGCTCCTTGTCATTAGAAGTGCCGAAAAACCAAACCCCAAAATATCGAAATGTGTGACTGCAGCCCCACTCCAAAGATACATAGTGTTTCGTGACTTTGAGGGTATTCAACTCAAAGTGCCTTGACTTCTTGTCCTCGGGATTTTCGAAATGCCAAAACTGAAACTTTGAAATGTCGAACCTTGAAAGGGCTGGCGAATGACAAGATCCCCACTTGGATCCTGTCCATGTGACCCGACACTATTCCTCCTTCTGCTTCCCAATCCCCGAAATGCCGAAAAGCCGAACCGCTCAATGGATCTTGTCCCTTTGACCTTCCGTTATCCAAAATATTGAAGTAATGAAGCCCAAAATGTCGGTCTTCTGATCCAAAGGGAGATCAACGGTTCATAGCCTCCCCCGATCTGATGGCTCAGATTCTTTCGAGATTTCACGGGTCAAGAGTCTCGAACTCTTACCCTTTGCATGCCCGGTGCTCGAATTTTTGAAATCCTCCTTTCGTGGACTTCCCCGAACCTCAACCACTGCCATGTATCCTCCTAGGATGAACGGTCCTGATGCTTTTGGGATTTTTGGAGTCCAAACTTCCTGTCTCACGACTCTTCCTCCTCAGACTCCCGGTCTCTAAAACCCTGATGGGAATACAGATCTTTGCCACGTGTCCTCTGACGATGGACGGTCCTAATCTTTTTAGGACTTTGATGAGTCTTCTCCTTTGCTCCTACAAGGGTTAAACCTCATTCAACTCCTCTTAGATCCGACGACTATCGGTTATCTACGCAAGATCTAGCAGCCCAGATCTCATTCTCTTCCTTTTTCACTTTCCTACCTGTGCCTGGATGTATATTCAATGGTCCATATCTTTTCCTCTACCCGATCCAACAGTAGTTGTGCTCTCCCTTGATCTCACGCTTCTTCTTCCTAGGCCTTGGAAGATTTTCTGAGTTTCAAAGGTCTAGGCATTTGCTTCCTTCTTCTCCCTATGAGTCCTACAACCTTGGTCTCATCTGCGTTCTAAGAGGTATTCCCCCTCCTGAGCTTCTGGACTTTGAAACCTCAAGGATTTCCCTAACTTCTACACTCCTTGTAGCTATCGCTCTATGTGCGATGATACTGTTCCTCCTGAGCTTTCTTTATTTCTGAACCCTCCAAGGGGTTTCTTGATCTCTGCACTCTTTGCAGGATCCATGCACACAACCGTGCTATCCGTCTTGAGCTTATCTTCTCGAACCTCTAAGGGATTCAACCCTTACCTTCTCCTTCAAATGGATATTGGTTCCCTCTGGCAACTTATGCTCGAGCATTCCTTGCTGGGCCTGCAGGGTGTTCAGCAACCCTGTGAAGGTCTTCCCTTGACACTTCTCTTCTCTCTGAACTCATAATAGAGTTCTTTTGTGCACACTGTGCATCCACTCAATTCCCTCCTGGCAGAGTTCTCCAGAATATTCAATGACTCTATCTTCTTTCCGAACTCGAAATAGAGTCCCCCTCAATGCATCCAGTGCATTCACTCAATGCCCTCCTGGTAGAGCTCTACAGAACCTCAAACGTTCTGTCTTCCATGTTCCTTCCTTTGCACAGTCTTACCTCCAAGGTGTTCAACAACCTTGAGGTCTCTTCCCTGAGTCAATGACTTCAGCTGGGGCGCCCTCCTGACACATCTCTATCTAAATTCCACAGAATTCAGAAGTGCACTCTCGCACTAGCTTACAGAGACCGCAACACTATATCATGCACTCTTGCATGATCCACAAAGAACCCAGACCTAGAATCAAAGAACTCACAGATAGTAAAATCTATCTATCCCTGCAAATGCATATCTAACATACATCTACAAAATATCATAAACACAATAAGGCATTCATTCAACAACATAGAATACCATGCAGGAAAAACTGCTCTCTGTTTGTATTAATCTGAAAATGCCTCTTTACAATGTGTTTGAGCTCGGACTGCAACAGAGTCTCATCTCCCTTCTCTTCTCTCCTATCTTCCTATCTACCTTCTAACTCCTTCCTTTCTGGAAAACAAAGAAAGACATTTTTACAAAGAGGGGCTCCTCGAGCTCTTCCCTCCATCCTCACCAACTCTCATTAATTACATTTAATTTACATTGAATGGGCCATCTAATCCGAATCATATCTAGATCCCCATCGACCTGTCAGCCATTAAGGCGACACTAACTACAGCCTGCTCAAAGGCATGGTTTGGCTATACCAGCCTTACATACATTTAATACAATTAATTTCAAATTTAAAATTTGAAAGTGAGAGGGTTGCGCCTCTCCTTTCCATTGAATGCACGCTAGATGGCTGGCGCTTGATGACATGGAGTGATGCTCCTGCATCATCTGGTCCTACATTCAATTTTTGTGGTTTAACTATTATTTCAAAATCAAATTCCTAAAACAATAATAGCCATTTACAGATCCTTTGCCCCAACACTGGCTTGTTGACTAAATATCTAAGGGAAGAATGATATGTGAACATTTTAAAGTGATTTCCCAATAAGTAGTGATTGAATTTATGCAATGCATACACGATGTCTAGGCCTTCTCTTTATGTTGTGTTGTAATTCTTCTCTGAGTGTGATAACTTCCTTCTTGCAAAGGCTATAGGGTGATCTAGATCACCTACTCCTGTTTACACCAAAATTGCTCCAAGTGCTATTGTTGATACATCTACATGCACATGAAATGTTTTTCCCAATATGGAAACACTAAAATAGGTGTTTTCACCATATTCTCCTTCAAAGTATCCAATCCCTGTTGGAAATCCTTGTTCCATTGAAATTTAGTGTCATTCTTCAACATTTTTTCCATCGACGGGGTAATCTGCACATACCCCTTGATAAACTTCATGTAGTACCTTGTATGTCTAAGTGTGGCTCTTAATTGGTGTACTGACTTTGGTGGTGGTATGTTCATAATTAAAGAAATCTTGGTAGGGTCAACCAGTAAACCATGTCTTCATACTACATGTCTTAACAGTATCCCAAAAGGTGCGTTGAAAATACATTTCTTGATTTTCAATGAGATTTGGCATTGCCTACACCTGTCCAGTCATCGAAATATAATTCTAAGAACTTATGTATGAAATCCTTAAAAGAAGCTACTACCACCCTTGAAAATACAGTTGGTGCATTGTTGAGTCCAAAGGACATAACTCTATACTGATAGGATCCCCATTCTTTAGAAAATGTAGTATTATGCCTATCCTCTGGAGCTATTTTAATCTGATGATAACCTAAGAATCCATCTATGAATGAATATGCTTCCCTGCCTCCCACATTCTCTAAAACCTCATCTGTAAAATGGGTAGGGAAAGGATCAAGTAAGCAAATATCATTCAAGTTCCTTAGATCTACACAAATTCTTATTCATCCTTGTTTATTTTCCTAGATCACCATGGGATTGGTCCATTTAGATTCTTCCACTGGATTTATGATGTCGGATTCTAACATTCTATCTAGTTTTTCTTTCACTTTTTTCTTATAAAATGGATTCAGTCTGTAAGGTCTCTATCTGACTGGTATAGGATTTGGTTTTAGGGGTATCTTCTTCTCTCCCAGCTCACCTGCTATTCCTTTCATATCTGTAAAGGTTGTTGGAAACAAGTCATTGTATTCACGCAATAATTTTGTTATCCTTTCTAGTGTCTGTTCATCCTAGTAGTCTCCAATGCTTTCTATTTGAGGGTTTTCTTCTATCCCATTGTTTACTTTCTTGACCTTAATTGGTGCAGCAATTTCCTCTGATTCCAATGATGGACGTTCCACCTCTCTTTCTCCTTCAATATTTGTTATATGGATGTTGTGTGCATATTCTTGTTCTAGTGTGTCCTTTGTGACATGATAACATGATATTAAGTATGTTATAACCCTAAATTTCTCTACACATGCATACATGGCCTTGGCCCTCTTACTTGCATATTTTTGCCAAAGCACTGTTGACTAGCTCTTATTAAAAAAACAATTTTTTGAAGATGTATGTGCACTGCACCATTACTTCCCACGTACATATGTTTTATGCACAACTAAAATTCACATACATATGCATGTTGCACCATTTCATCCCATGTATACTTGCAAAAGTTGCAAAAAATAAAAAGTTGCAAGGAATTCGTTGAAATTGACAGGTTGTTGGTAGTTTCCCAACTAATCCACTTGCTATAGCCCATCACCCAACCAAATAACCATCCTTTTTTCATATAAAAGGAGGTATTGGGGTCTCATTTCACATCTAAGCATAAGAACAGTGAAAGTCTTCCTGATTTCACTTTCCCTCCTTGCCCAAGATATTGCTTCCTTTTGTGAGAAATTACTTCAGCATTCCCTCATTATCCCCTTCTCCCTCCATTTAACCCATTCACTTCCATAGAAGAGATAAGAAGGTTGAGAGGAGAAGTTCATACAAGGTACACTTGGAGCTTGGTGAAGAGGATCCTGGACTAGGTTCCCAGAATGGTAGCCGACTTTGATTGTAAAGGTATAATCTTTGTGTTATTAATAAAAGAATTACATTTTCCTGTCCCAAATGATGGTGCCTTGAAAAAGTTTATTGATTTATGCTTGACATCCTAACATCTAACCCTAACTTATATATGTAATAGCATGCTTTTAGTTTTTTGTTTTTCAATATTTGGATGCAGGTAGCCCTGGGAGGAGGCGTGCAGTCAGTAGAGCTTCCAAGTGCGAGGAGGTCATCACCAGACGTGGGATTAGAGGTATAGTTACCCGATATCCTTTTTACTTTCTTTCTTTATATTTTTTTTTGGTATGTTTGGGGTAGTATAGAGAATTAATTGACTTTTAGATGATTAATCGATATGCCTACATTATGAACTATGGTGTAGTCAAAGGGGGGTTTTCCCGCTAGCAAAGTCCTTAACTATCTGTTTGTTCTTTTGTTGATATTTTGTTATAATTTCCATCTGATATTCCTCAAAAAATATCATCCCATGTATCAACTTCAGGGCTGAATCGATCATAGGGTTCTCATGGTCAAATGAGAAAGTTATCACAAAATTATGTTGTAACACTGTCCATTTTGTAGTGCCTCTGCATAGTTCATGGTCTATGTACCAATTCCCTGGTATCCCCTCCAATGTATGGATAAAGTAATGAGATCATTCTTTTGGTGGTTTAAGCCTCCACTATGTTATTCATTTCTCTATGTCCTCAATTGATCTTCCTCACCCATCATATTTTTTCAATGTTGTGTTCCCCTGATATATGCCAAATATAATGTGCAGTAACCATTTACACTGATATC
This sequence comes from Picea mariana, assembly GCA_032191745.1. Classification (NCBI taxonomy): domain Eukaryota; kingdom Viridiplantae; phylum Streptophyta; class Pinopsida; order Pinales; family Pinaceae; genus Picea; species Picea mariana. Next base: position 31,347 of record JASDQU010437505.1, on the reverse strand, counting down.
ATTCTTGAATTGTTTCCTTGTGCGCACCCCAACATCATGCAAGTGTTTCCTTTAGTGCAATATCCAGGGCTAACAACCTCTGATTTTCCAAGACTTCTTCTTCATAGTTTGTCAAAACTTCTTGTAGGTCTTTCAAACCATGAAACATGGGAGGTTCCCTTACCTTTGTACCAACCCACCTTACTACGCACCCTATTCTTGTGCACATCCTTGTAGAGACTTCATGTAGCCTCTGCTGCCAATTTTCTAGACCTGTATCTGAGTCTAAGACACATGGCGTAATGCTTCTCTAGTTGAGTACCCCATCTACAGTTGGGTTGACATAATATTCTTCCCACGCGGTAGTCATATATAGTTGATTTATTTCTTCCAATTCCAAACATGTCGCCTCTATAAACCTTTCTCCTTCTGAAGGATACAATGGTGAAATTACTCTATACTCTCCTGAATCAAAGGTAATTTTCCATGTCTTCAAGTTGATTATATCCTAGTTATCAAAGGCCCAATCTAATCCTAGTAATTTTAGGTAGGGTGTTGTGCCATCTATTATTTCTATAACTTTTAAATCTTCCATAGTGTACACTCCATCCAAGTCTACTACCACACCTTTAAGTATTCCAATTGGTAACACTCTATGTTGATTTTGTAATTTCAACTGAATAGGTAAATACCCTAATGTGGGTTCCCCCATACACTGCCATGTATTCTTAAGTAATACATTCACTTCAGAGCCTAAATCAAGTATGACATTCCCCATATTGAAATCCACAATTTTGGCATTTAACCTGAATTTCGTACTTTTTCTTCTTCTCATATGGAGATGATTAACTCTCTTTTCTTCTAAATTCCCTTCTACTTCTGTGTTGCATCTCTATAGCAAGTTTTGTAAGACCTTAATGGATGATGGATCATTCAATATCTTTACACATGATTGCAGAAAATTCTTTAGGTTATTTACTTTCTCTGAAGTTTGTCCTTTGTTGGTGTGAGCCATTGAAGGTGGCATCGCGTACATTGGTCGATCATAAGTTTTCTACATGGTTGATGTAGACATATTGTTCTCCTTTAGAATATCCTATATGTCCTCCTTAAATGTATATTTTTCTTTCTGTGCGTCAAAATTCTTTTGTGGCTCAGTGTTCTTCTTTACCCATTGGTGTTGAGATGGATCTTGTTTTTCTACACCGGCTCCCGTCTTGGATCCTCCTCAAGTAAATATGTTGATATTTTTCCCATCATCCTTGGCTTCTACAGAAATCCACTGTACATTTTGATTGTTCTGGTTCCTTTTTTTCATGTATTTTTTCCAATAATGTCGGACAATATTATGTTTCGTGGTTTGTTGCGCGACAATACATAGATGTCGCAGGTGGATGTGGACAGTCTCTTGCATAGTGCGATGGTTGTTGAAAATTATGGTAGACTATTGGCCCTCTACCTCATCCAAATCATCCTCTGTCATGTCCTCCACCTCTGAATCCACCTATATCTATGAGCGATGTATTTTACTGGGGTATCCGGTTATATTGCATGTTATTATACTGCAGTTGAGCATTGTTGTAATGTGGTTTTGCATTGTTGTATTTTGGTTGTGTGGTATTGAATTGTGGTTGAAAATTATTGAGCTACAGTGTGGATTTCCCTATCATCATATCTGCTTGCACCTTGTAGGTGTCTAAATTTCTCTCTCATCAATTCCATCATTCTACAGTCCTTTTCATTGTGACCCATTGATTTACAAAAATTGCAGTAAGAAATTTTTGGCATTGTATTATACTTTTTCATCATGGGACAATGATATGGATCATTCTCATTTGTATTACAAATTTCACACCATAGTCCTCCTATAGGAAAGGGGTTTGTCACCCTTGCTTCCATGTATTGCGCAAAGTTTGGAAATTCATTCTTATGGTGTCCTTTTGTCCTACATAATGTGCACCAAACAACTTATCTCTTCTCTTTCCCCTTATCTTGGTCCAACCGAAATGTCAGGTTCTTCAGATCCTCTTTCAACTCTTCTATTGATGGATCTATCTGTTGATACTAGTTTTCTTCTAGCTACAAGGATGCTTGCAGAGCCTCTACCTGAGTTTGGAACTTCTGTTGTCTCAAAGGATACTTCAAGTGTGGTAATAGTAAATTCACAAATAACTGCCTATGTTTCATTTCAGTAATAGAGTACTTCAACTTACCTTTTAGACGTTTAAACCCTTGATCAATCTCCCAAACAGGATCACTTGGTTTCTTCTTGATCTCAATCATTTCGTTCATGTATTGGTATTGTAAACTTGGATTCTGAAATTCATTTACCAACATATTCTTCACCTCCACGAAAGTCTTTGGTGCTCCTTGTTGACTATTTACATCAAGGCTCATGTACCATTCTAGCGTGTGGTCTATGAATGTTATTGCCAACTCCTCCACTTTTGTATTCTCATCTATGACTTTCTTTTCCTCCAAAATATTTTCACATATGAATAAATGCTTCTCAGGGTCCTCTGATGCCTAACCACGAAACTCTAGTAATATGATAGTGGGATCCACTCCCACCACTTTGAAACTTGTTGAGATATCACTTTTGCACGATGTAGATAGTTGACTACTACTTCCTGAACTTATACCACCAATTTTGTTTTCACTATTGGTCCCCTGACCTGTTGCACCTCTTCTACTAAAAATTGGTTGTCTAAAATCTTGTGTTCCTTCAGGTGTATCAGTCGCACATGGGTTTGTAGGTTCCACACTAAATGTCATCTGGACTGAAGTTCTGCCTTTTGTTCCTAACCCTAGACCTCTTGTTTTCATTTCGTACGTTGTTCGCATGATTTCCTCAATCTTCTCCACATCTCAGAGATCCCCTACCTCTTCTTCATCACTCGCCAAGCCCTCTCTATCGGCTATGGTGTTATAGCAAGATTTGCCTCACCTTATGAAAATTTTCTCAAAAGGCCTTTTTCCATTTCCCTATGCAGACTTGAAGTCCAATTTTTGAAAATCCCAAAGACAAAAATATTATTTGTCCATATATGTGTGCCCTACATATTATACAACATGTGTATATGCAGGTTACACCACTACAGCCCATGGGTTTTGTGCTCAAAATTAAAAAATGGTGTCAGATTTCCATGTCATGTCATGAGATCCATGATCCTTGACCTTCCATATACTAAAAACGTTCTGAATTGGCCCTTCAGTTCCACTTGAAGGATACAAATGGGCCAAATCCAAGCTATGGAAAAGAAGAGAAGAATTCAACTTTGAGAGCAAAGTTACTCTGGAGAAATTATTCACTTCATATTGAGTTTGCATCCCTTTGTCCTTTTATGTTTGAACACATTATCTAGCCCCCAAGATCTTCCCTATTTGATTGAGAACCTAATTTTATCTCTTATATGAGCTTTCCTTTGGTGGAGGATTGAAGTTGTGGAGGCCCAACTGGAAGGAACTTAGTTTCTCAGTTCTGAACTGTGTCGGCACAGAAATTTGTAATTCATTCACTTATGTTGATTACATTTTAATAGAAATACTCTTTTCTCATCCAATTAATGTCTTGCAAATATTTGAATTTGTATTCCATGGGCATATTTTTTATGAATATTGATGGATTATGCTATTGAATATGCTAACTTTATATATTATCACCATATGCTTGCATCTCTTGGTTGTTGAGGACAAGTTGCAGGTGTATTGCTTTGTCAAGTCCTCAACGGTGGACTTCATCGAGCGTCTGGATGAGGTAGGCTCTTTATCTTGTCTTGTTAGCATATTTGTTTATATATAATATCTGAGATTAAAGTTTATTTCTGCAGTCATTTTCGTCTGTTGTGGTTTACCCCTAGCCATAGAGATATTTCCCTATAAAAGAATTGGCGACCATACTGGGGATAGAATCTTCTTTTCGGTGTTTAGAGTGTTTTTCTCCTTTGATTTCTCTCGTTTATATTGATTTCTTGTCATATGATTTCTTGACAACCTCTGTTCATTCTAAGTCTGAGTTTCTTAGTCTTCTCCTTAGCCTAGTTGTGTTTTAACACATATACGCGGGTTTTTACCTAACAATCACGTACATACGCGAGTTGTACTTCTACAAGAGGCATATATATGCGCTTTTCTCCTAAACAATCATGTACATCATCCTTTTCTTCTTGGTTGCTGGGATTGATGTTTTTTGGGTAAGTTTTGATGGTCGCTTAGTCTTCTTGGGTCTCTGTTATGACTGTTAAGTGTCTGTGGAATAATAGAAAACCTTTCTTTGGTTGAAATTTTTGGGCAGTTCCTTTCTCATGATATTTTTCTTTTGATTGGTCTTGCATCTTGGGTTGGGTGTTTGCTTCTTGATATCCTACTTGGTTTGTCTCTATGTTGTGGTGTTTTTCTACCCTACGGACTAGCAAGCTAGGGCTTTAAACTTGCATGCAAATCATGACCCTTCAAGAAATAACTTTTAACCTCCTACCCAAACCTAGAACCCTTTTTCTCAGGCAAACATGGGAAGAATCAACTAACCTTTGTATCGATGGTTGAAGTAGATCCTCCATTGAGATTTTATCTCCTTGCTGTTTCTGCTCCTTCCACAAAGCGATCCTGCAATCAAGACAAAACTACGCATGCATGCTACTGATCTACTAGAGGGTTTAAGATTTAAACACAAATCAAATAACATAGATAAGACTCATGTATTTGGGACGGGAAAAGCATCTTTTCATTAATCTCAATATGAATCAACTTACAATGATTACAGAGACCGGCCACCATTCCTCGATCCTGATCCTGGGCTCCTCCTCTTCTTTTGTCCTCCAACTGCTGTTGCTTGAATTTCTCCTAAAGCTTGAGGCAAGGCTAAAGGGCTGGGACAAAATGGACTTGGCAATTTGGCAGAGTTTCTTTGCTATGATTTTTTCTCCTTTGAATAATACCCCTACCCCTCCTTTTATAGGATGGAAGGAGCTAGGGTTTTAGGTGAACTCTCGGCCATGCATGGCTGGGAGTTCCAATTAACTAACAAAAAGCTCTTCGTCTCGGTGGAAACTTTCCTGATTTTTTGCTTTGTTAGGTAAACGCGGGTTGTAGTGGACCAGCTAGAGTTCACACGCATGTTGAAGAAGGCCTACCAGCATCCCAACGCGCCCAGTGCTAAGTTAGGATGCGGGTTACTTGATTGAGGAGGTTTTTGAAGAGTTTGTTCAGCATGGCTTTGGGAAGGAAAGGCAATGAGTAGGCCTGATGCCAGGTAAGTAGGGATAGTGAAATTTAGGGTTATATTAGATGCCCCCTAATGTGTGAGGTCAGAAGAGCATATGATGGCTGAAATACATTACCAATTCTTTACCAATCTGTACTGATATGCTGAATGAGTGAGCCCAGGAATCAAGAATCGGGAAGTGTCGTCTGCAAAAAATATCAAACGTCTCACCAAGGCGGGCATACCCATGCTCGGGATAAATCAGAACCATGGCTACCAATCAAATACACTGTAGATCCATGTCAAATAACTATAAAGAGTAGCCGCGAACAATACATAGCGGAGCTACATCTCGAAATCAGAAAGATATACATAGAAAGTATCCATCTCTCAGAAGATGATTCGGCCCGATGGCTGTACTTCAGAGCTCAAGCAACAACTTCAAAGTCTTCTAAACTCGGGTAAGAGTGTAATGTGAGTGTACGACTGCACTACCCAGAGTTCTTCGACGGCTCGTCGGTTATGGACTTGATAATCTTGATGATCAGACTGAAGGCTTCAGTGATTTCGAACAAAGACTTGATTGGACATTCAGGATGGCTGGGTATGCGGACAAGAGACATATTGCAGAGTGGACGACTCAAGTGAAGTAACAAACTTTCCTTGGACAATAGCACGATAAGTGATAAGACTCAGGCAGCATATCTGTTAATCATAAGCCTACGAAGAAGGAGGTAACGCAAACTCTCCATATGTTTGGAAGAGTAACCAAACGGTGGAGGACACAACTCAATATAGTGAGAAAGGATACCTAAGGTCATACTAAATCCCAAAGTCTGATGAATCAAATGGATAGATGTGCTTTATCCAAGGGAGACTCATAATGCTGCCAATAAAGAAAATACTTTTCCCATCCTCTTTTTGGGGTATATTTGATTTTTTTGTTCTTTTTGTTGATTTGGAAAAAGAATAAAGGAATATTACGTTACACTGGAGGAACGAGCATAGCAAACATACAAGTTCAAGGCACAAGGAAAAGACTGATGTTCTAGGAAATGATACTCGGAAAAAATCCTCCAGTGGCCAAAGGTGTTAAAACGCAAAAGCAAACTGTTACTAGGATGATGGGTAAAGGATGCAAATGCGGTTGATAGAACACACAATGGTAACATCCTTCGATGTAAGTTTAACGAGCCCAGAGAAGGGAAGCTCGGTGATTTTTCATGTTTAGAGAGTCTGAAAAAACATAAAAGGAAACTTCGTTGGGGTACCTTTTTCGTCAATAGTCTAGTCAGTTCGAAAAAGGGTTAAACTAGCACCGACTAGACGTCAATTCAAAACCATTTTAATGAGTGTGACAAGGACAAGATCACTCGGCGATTTTTTCAATTTTAAGGAGTCTGAAAAAAGATTAACTATGGACTTCATCAGGGATGTTCTTCTGGACCATTTAACGAGTGTGAGAGAATAAGGTCACTCGACAATCTTTTCAATTTTAGGGAGTCTGAAAAGAGCTTAACTATGGACTCCGGGGGGGTTTCTTTTTCGTAAATTTAGTCCCTCGGGCCCGAAAAAGGAATAAAATTATACTTGAGGATACTCTTCTAAAGAATCAGAATTCGATAGAGTATTCCATTGTTCGTACAGTTGACCGTCCGGACCGAAAAAGGGGTAAACTACCGCCGGACGGACGTGACTTCAAATTTCAGTTTAACGAGCGTGAAGGGTCACAAGATCGTTCGGAAATATTTTCATGTTTAGAGGGTCTGAAAAGGGCTTAAAAGGAGACCCGTTATATTTTGGGAGTCCAGAGGGTAAGACAAAGAGTGAAAAAGACCCATGCAAATGAGGCTCAAACTCATATTCAGGAAAGACTATACGGACTCCCGAGCCTACTAAGTTGTCAGAAACGACATGGACACCATAATGCAACCAAGAACTACCTAGGGCATCCATGTTTGGTAAGCTCTACCATCCAGTTGCGGCACTTCTAGAGTAGATATGACGGTTCCGTGGCACCACCGGATGGGATCGATCCTATATCGTAAAAACAAAAGGCAACGAGATGCAACAGTGGGAATGAAATCCTTACCTATATGCTCAGGTTGATTTTTTGAAAAAAAAAATTATGGACCGTCCTTATGTATATATATTTTTTATTTTTCTGAAAATCAATGAAAAGTGTCCCAATACCTGATCAAATCCCTTCCATATAACTCCGAAACCATCCAAAATGATTTTTGGTATAAAGAAACTGATAAAAGGGGCCAAAAGGGTGACAAAAAGAGGCTAAAAAATCTATAAATAGAAGCTGGCAGCTCATTATCACCATTGCTGATTTGGAAATTGACTCTGGAGCCAAAAGACCCCCTTTGCCAGATATAGCGATTCCAAGAGCTACAGTGGACCAAACGAACTTCTGCTTGGACCAAGTAAGTACAAACTCCCCCATCTTGCATTTCAATACTTCCTTTATTGTTTTTGGGTTGTTTTTGGGGGTGGTCGTCGACCTTTTAGAGGCCGGCCCTAGAAAAACGGGGGTTGTTGAGGGACAACCCACGGGTACCCACGTGCAGGGCTTAAGCTGCGCGCGGGTACCCACGACTGTCGCCTCGATAGCCCGCGGGCTACCCCTGCGTGATGGAAAATTGAAGTGTTCAAGACCTAACTCTCCTCTTTTTGGCTTTGTGATGTTTGCAGGATGTATGTGCATTGGAGAGAGAGAGAGCATGAGGCTGCAAATGAGGCAGCAGCTACAGATCCGAATTTGATGGCCAGGCTGACGCAGTGTGGCTTGGTAAAGTTTTTCCTATGTCCGTTCATGCGCGCACAACCCAGGCTACTGAATGCCTTGGTTGACTACTGGCACCCTGATGCTGAGGCATTTATGATAGAGGGGCAATCCTTGGTGCCCACCACCGAGGATATCTATTTTTTGATGGGCCTCTCAAGGAGAGGGGAACCCGTTAACTTTCAGATCTTTCCTGCGGGGCCGAGCAAAGTCTCGGAATTGATAGCCGAATATTGTTTGGCTGGGACCAACCAGGCGACCTCTTCGGTACTGGTTGGTAGTATCATCAGCCCTACTCTTCAGACCATCTTATCATTGATTGGGCGGATTACCGGCTCTGCGGCCGTACATCAGGCGTCGCGTGCACAAATGAACTGTGCAGTCCAGTGCATGAATGCACAGATATATGATTGGAGTACCACATTGTTAGAGAGCATGAAAGCTCAGCTGACATCTTGTCGACAGCGGACGCACAGGAACTTTAGTTTCGGGACTATCTTATGTTCCTTTTTCTTCGAGAGAGTTCCATGCTTTAGTCCTCGGATGACAGTACAAGGACATCTGGCGATGTTCCCGACAGTATGTAGATGGGTATCATTATTCCCACGACAGGGTGGTGGAAGGACCATGGAGGCCTTCAACGATGACTTCTTTGCTTGGCTGTCACGGCAGATCCCCACCATCAAGGACTACCCATATGTGGGAATCGACTATTCTAGAGATCCATCTATACCAGTGCCACCTGGCGAGGAGCGAGGGGAGATAGGTAAGTCTCCACCTGTAAAGTTTTTTTTTTTGCATATGTAATTTTTATGTATTTTTTGATATATATCATGTTTTTGGATAACAGAGTTTCTGATGGGTGTACTTTGTATTGCGTGCAGATGTGGGACCCGTGCGGCCTGCCGCTTTTGCACGGAACAGGCGCCGCCCACGGCCAGAGGCCGCAACTGCCACCTCCAGGGGAGCAGCAGTAGAAGGGAACCCTCCAGCAGGAGAGGCTGAGAGGGCTCTTAGGCGGATTGAGAAGAACTTCACTGAGCTCACCTGCACAGTGCCCATGATCGAGATAGAGGACCTGCCGATCCCCATGCAGACTCATATGGTGGGGTTACCTCGGACATGGGTCCGATTGTTTAGGCGTTTGGGTCGGGCTGTACATGAGTATAACAGGGCCCATAGGCCCTGAACGGCATTTTGTATACTTTTATGTGCCTCGAGCACTCATATGTATATTATGTTTTGAGGGCATAAGCCCTAGTGACTCGTTATGGCTCCCACTTTTTGAGGCGCTTGCGCCCATCCATGTACTCTGAGGATTTTATGATGTATATATATGGTTTTTATTTCTTTTATGTGTCTTTATGGATTATGGGTACAAAAATGTATTTACATGTGTTTGATCATGATCTTCTTTATGTGTGAGCAAGATGCCAATCTAAAATGTGATTAGCTAGAGTATCTGTGATTTGATTTAGACTCCTAAGAACATGAAAATATGTGATATAATCAAATTTGCGTTCCAAGAGACATACCCTAAGGAATCATCGGTGTAAAGTAGGATCGTGCACACGGTATATTCTGTTTAGCTGCGACACAACCAGTTGAGCGTCTAGATAGACCCGAAGATGAGAGATACCCAATGACAAAGCGTCACGAAGCAACTTGATAACTGTGCTATACTCAGCAACATTGTTTGTGGCGTCACCTAAGCATAGTCCCCCGGAAGATAACAACTGACCCTCTGGCGTAAAGATTACCCANCACACGGTATATTCTGTTTAGCTGCGACACAACCAGTTGAGCGTCTAGATAGACCCGAAGACGAGAGATACCCAATGACAAAGCGTCACGAAGCAACTTGATAACTGTGCTATACTCAGCAACATTGTTTGTGGCGTCACCTAAGCATAGTCCCCCGGAAGATAACAACTGACCCTCTGGCGTAAAGATTACCCAAGCTGTGGAGGCAAGCCTCCGCGTGTGTCCACTATCCCCATCTGCGTACCCAATGAACACCTCGGACTCACTTGACATATGCCATAGTGACAAAAGATAACATTAATGACATGTCCATGACACGTTTTTCAAAAGAAACTAAAGAAAGTAATAGCACAAAGACTATACATATGTTACAAAAAGTTACCCACAGTGACGATGCTATGAGTGATACTTCTTGAGGTAGAGCCCATTTCTAGGCTCCGCCAAAGCATTCCCTTCAAAATAAACCAGATGATAAGCACCCTTCTTTAGCACCTCCTTAACAATGAAGGGTCCAAACCACATGGGTTTAAACTTTCCTGCCCCCAGGGGGTCCTTATCTTGGTCGTAAACCAAGACAAGGTCGCCCTCAGAGAAAACCTGAGGATGAACGGACCTATCATATTGACACTTGACCCTATTCTTATGAGCCTCGTTGGCTAGGGACGCATCGCGATGCTGCTCATCAAGTTGCTCAAGGTGTACTAACCGTTCTTCTAGCGGAGAAGTGTCTGGCAGTAACTGTACTGCCAATTTCAAAGATGGAATTTGACATTCAATGGGCAAGACTGCCTCCAGCCCGTAAACGAGTTGGAAAGGTGAGAAACCGGTTGCAGTCTTAACTGAAGTTCGGTAATCCCATAATGCCGAATATAACATCAAATGCCAATTTGACTTGGGTGAGTTGATGGTTCGCTGTAGCATTGTCTTAAGCGTTTTGTTAACAGCTTCCACTTGCCCATTGGCTTGGGGATAGTAAGGTGACGAATGTTCTTGCCGTAGCCCAAGCTTTGATGTTAACTCGGACATCATTTGATTCTGAAAGTGACTGCCATGGTCAGTGACAATCTCTCTCGGGACGCCGAACTGTGCTATAATCTGGTTAAATAAGAAGAGAGTTGCAGTCTCTCCATCATCTTTGAACGTCGGCATGGCTTCGACCCACTTAGTGAAGTATTCGACAACCACAATGATATAGCGGTGCCCCCTAGCTGACGGGGGGTTGCAAGTAGTGTAATAAATCCCCCACTTAGTGAAGGGACCGACGGTGATAACAGGAAACATAGGAGCTGGATGTGCCCTCATCTTCCATGAGAACATTTGGCACGGATGGCACTTCTTGACCGACTCGATACAATATTTTATAAGCGTGGGCCAAAAGTAACCTGCTCGTAAAATCTTTTGGGCTGTTTCCAACCCAGATAAGTGGCCGCCACAAGCTCCTGTATGACAGTCGTTGAGCACTATGACGGCCTCCTCATGAGTGAGGCATCAACGCAAGATACCATCTACACCGCGCCGATACAAAGTATCATTGAGTATAAGATAGTTCTTGGCCTGATGACGTATTCGTCGACGCTCATCACGAGAAGCAGAGGTAGGACACTTCAAATTTTGGAGATAGATCAGTATATCTCCGTACCAGGGATCAGACAATTCAATCAAAAACATATCACCCCGGATAGGTGATTCCTCAAGCACAACGTCACCTAACTCAACCGAAAGTTCCGAAATAAGTTCTGCGAAGACCAGTGATTTTTTGGACTTTGCTGAAACAAAATCCAAGTCAAACTCTTGGAGTATGACCATCCATCTACTGATTTTCCTACCAATAACTCGTCGTGTCAACATGTACTGAAATGGATTCATGATAGTGACGACGGTGGTCTTGCGAAACAGAACATAGTGACGGAACCGTTGGACAGTATGAACTGCTGCCAACGCAAGTTTTTCGAGATGGGTATAATTAAGTTCCGGTCCTACGAGGCCTCGGCTCAAGTAATAGATCACGTATTCAGAAAACGAATCATCTTCTTGAACTAAAACCATGCCTATAGTTGACTCTGCGGCAGCCAGATATAATAGGAAATCCTTGTTATAATTTGGTGGCCGTAGCAGAGGCGCGGTTGTAAGGGCGTGTTTCAATGTGTCGAAAAAGCATTGTGCGGCTTCGTCCCAGAGAAAAGGAACATCTTTCTTCAGTAAACACATGAAGCCCTTGGTGATTTCAGCATAGTTGGTGATGAAGCGTCGTAAGAAGTTCGCCTTACCTTGAAGACTCTGAAGTTGTAAAATTGTGCGTGGGGGGGGCAACTGGACTATTGCCTCCACCTTAAGAGGATCTACCATGATCCCTGTGGTTGAAACGATGAAACCTAACAAACGTTCTGACGTGACGCAAAAGTTGCACTTGTTGGGATTCAAGCGAATCCAGAAGTAGCGACAGCGCTTAAAGATTAGTCGGAGGTGCGTAGGATGATCCTTTCGCTTGCAAGAGCGTGATGCTAAATCATCTAGATATGCCTCGACTATATGTTTGAGGTCATGAAATGCAAAAGACATGGCTCACTGGAAAGTGGCTCCAGCGTTCTTGAGACCAAAAGGCATTTTTTGATAAGTGAATCTACCCCATGGACAAATGAATGTCGTTTTGTGTTGGTCCTCCGGTTTGATTTGGATTTGGTTATAGCCTGAAAAACCATCCATGAATGAAAAGGCTTCACAACCCGTGCACTCATCAATGATCTAGTCGATGAATGGGGTTGGGTAATTATCTTTCAGACATGCCTTGTTCAAATCACGGAAATCGGTACAGACACGAATCGTGCCTTGTTTTTTATCGACTGGCACGGGATTTGACACCCATTGAGTCAAGTGAATAGGGTATATGAATCCGGCCTTAAGCAATTTCTCAACCTCAGCCTTGATGGCTACTACTTTCCTAGGATTAACTAGACGAAGTTTTTGTCGAACAGGCTTAGCGTCCAGATACGTAGTGATCTCATGTTCAACAATTTTCGGATCGATGCCTGGCATTTCTTTGTAAGACCAAGAAAAAACATCGCGGAATTCTTTAAAAAGATCCGTGTAAATCTGAATCTCTTCGGGGCAGCAATCCGCTCCGACGAAGACATTCTCCACGAAGCCGGGGTTTCGGGAGATATCAATAGGTATCGTGGCAGCGATAATCGCCATGTTTCCCTCAGCATAAATTTCCTTTGTAGCCAAGAGGTTAATGGGACAAGGCTGATCTCCCATCATGGTGATAGTGAATTCTCTTGCCTCGATTCGGTGTAACTCTGGGAGGAAGTATGATCTGTGATGAAGATCGTCCCAAGGTTTGTCCGGACCAGTCATTGCTTCGATTATGGCTTCGTCAGAAGGCAAAACTAAGTCTAACGAATCAGTATTGACAAGAGAATCCTGAGCCCAAATGGGCTCCAGTAACGGATCCAACTCTTGTGCGGGAGTCGGATCAGGAGTAGCTGAAGTTTGCTGAACTAGAGAGTACGCTACTTCAGCGGTCGACAAGGGCGTAGACATGCCCGCATGCCCTGTCGCATCCATCATGTCTAATGGGGAAGGAAGAGTCCACGGATCCTGAAAGTAAGTCGTGCGGAACGACGAAACATGGAAAATCTCAGCCTTGTGGTGAGTCGATTTAAACTTGACATCGCCTCGAGGAGGTGGGTAATCGAAGGTACCCATCAAAGATGGGCACAAACCAACTCCTACATTGACGACACCAGCTTGAGGATTATCTACCATGGGAACCGTGGATGCCCCCAAGGCTGGGTCAGGTCGAAAGAAGGACAACTGATCAATAGTCACTATCCAGCCTTCATGTAGAAAAAGTAAGACTCGAAAAACTGTAGCAACCACCGCTTGCATTGCATAAGTCCAACTACGACCCAACAAGAGATTATAATCGATGGGGGCATTGACTACCTCTACTTCGACGCACACGGTCTTCCCCCCTAACTGCACAGGGAAAGAAGGGATGATGCCATGCGGTCAGAAAGAACGACCATCAAACGCAGTGAGAAGAGTAGGTGACGGAGACAACTCAGGTTGACCAATGGCTTTCCAGCATGCTAACGACATAACACAAGTCAAAGTGCCCTCGTCTACCACCGTGCGGAAGATATTTCGTGTAAAGGTTTTCGTGGGGTGAGCCACGACTATCTGAAACGTGACGTGGTAAGGCAAACAAGGTTTCAAGTCAGTCGTATCTAACATGATCGTTCCTGGGTTACAAGTCTCAGTAGAGCCTAAAGCAGTCAACAAGGCTTTTCTCTGAGCAGGGCAACTTTGGAGGACTTCCAAAGCGGACATAGCACAAGGGGTTTGTGACAAATCT